>JBBUKS010182979.1:0-23673 GCA_038050645.1 Hedychium gardnerianum
GGACCCTGCAACGCGTTCCTTACGGGGAACATCCTAGCATTAGCATTATAGTGTAATTGATCCATTCATTGAAATTTTCCATAGTTTAACGTTGGCTGGCAACCTAACGCAACACTCCTCTTTTATCCGGGCTTGGGACCGGCCATGACTAGTTCGTCATGGGCGGAGTTAATATTGGTTGGCTATCGATGCATTTCATTCGTTACTGATTTATATCGATGAACACTTGAAACCATGATTGAGATGCATGACAAGTTGGGTAGTTATCTAAATCGAACCAATTTCAATTCTTATGTCTGAAACATTGCTAAGAAAAGCCTCATACCTGTGCCTAATCCTGGTCTTATGAATCCTCTAATAAGATAAATCAATATAAGCTATATGCTACATGTTATTTTCTGATTTTTCTATTTTTATATCGCTGTCTCTCTCACATATAGCCGACCCCACATAGTGGGATAAGGCTCGGTTGTTGTTGTTGTTGTTGTTGTCTCTCTCACAGCAAATTTCTTATTCTTACACATATTCTCACTAATAATTTCTATGTTTAGTTTTTCTGACTAAACTGGTATTATTAGTAACTTAGTATTTCTTGTTTTACTCTCATCAGGTAATCATATTTTGGAATTCTTGCTGAAACTAAGTTCCTATGTAGATCTGATATTTTGTGCTCAACCTGATGATCTAGGCCTCATCTCCTATGGTCCGCATGGTCAAGGATCTGTATTTCTGTTTTTCTTGTTCGTCTCAATTGTTATTCTGTTCATTCGAAATGGAAACTGTATCTATTTGCAATATATGGGATCTCTTGAGGCAAATGTTATGAGTTTTTACTTTTTCACTCTTGTCAATGGATGCTTCCTTTTTCTTACTCCATAAGGATATTTTACAATTTTTACAGGATACAAACTTTTCAGCGTCATGCTCACAACATAATTCTGATTCAGTTGATAGCTTGGACAGGGCTGCTTTTTCTACCAAAAAAAACTCAAATGGGGCACAGTACATTGGCAGACAAGGTTTATCTGGCTTATATAGTGAAAATTATGGCACAGTTCCTGGAGATGAACCTTTAAGATCGAATCAATCTTCTTTCAGCTCCAGTGCCTCAGGTTCTTCACTGCATAATCAATGGGAAGACACGAATGCACATACTTCTGAAAGAGTAGTGATGGGATCATCAAGGCCATCTGATTCTTCAAAGGATCTCCTTCAAACTGCTGAAGAGACTGAGGAACTCCGTGATGAGGTTAAGATCTGGAAGAGGCAGTCTCAACAGTTGAAACTTGATCTTGAGAGTTTAAAGGAAGAAATTTCTGAGAAAGCTATGCATCAGGCAAACCTGGATAAGCAGCTTTCAGCTACAAAAAGGGAGCGTGACTCTTTATTGCAAGAAGTTGAACAACTAAAGGTGTCACTTGATAACTCAATATCAAAACAAACAAATATTGGCAGTTTCAAAAATGAAAATTCTGCTCATGTTCTGAAGGAATTGGAGGATGAGCTGAAGTTTCACAAAGAATCCAATGCTAATTTAGCTCAACAGTTGAAACAAACCCAAGATTCAAACATTGGACTTGTCTCAATTCTTCAAGAATTAGAAGAGATCACAGAGAAACAGAAATTGGAGATAGCTAGTCTTTCACAACAGAGCTGTTTAGATGGACAAGAAAAACAGGATAGGATTCCAAAGTCTTTGGACAACGAGGCTGAATGCAGGGGAGAGATGCTAGGTAGTAGAACAAGTAACTCTAATCTAGAAATAGAAATTGAGACCCTCAAAAACAAAATACAGGAGTTAGAGTCAGATTGTGCTGAGCTAACAGAAGAAAACTTAGATATGATGTACAAGTTGAAGGATGCTGGGAAAGGAAGTCCATCACAAATTTGTAGGTCTAAAGAATCTCATGATGAAATTTCAGATGACAATTGCAAGTATGGAAATGTCTTGCTTAAATCTCGAGCACGTGAACTTGAGGATGAGCTCAAGAGGAAGGAAGCTACAATTGCAACATTGTCAGCTAAGTTCAAAGACCTTGAGAATGCTTCTGCTGATCTTGAGATAGAACTACAACATTATAAGGACAAAACAAGTGACCTTGAGGCAAATCTTTGTCAAATGCACAAGGAAATAGAAGAAAAGAACTTTGAAATATCCAATCTACACAAAAAGCTTAAACTAAATCTTGAAAATGACTGCTCTAGTATGCAAATTGTGCTTTCTGAAATGAATAACCAAGTTCGTCTTGCTTTAGCTCAAGCAAAAAGCTTGCACTTAAAGGATAGCTCTGTTGCAGATAAGGATTTTGATTGTAACTGTGATGTTTTCCCTTCAGATATTCTCAGTCAGAAGAGTCAGGTAGAGGATATTACTAAAAGTTTGCTTGAACTAAATTCCCTACTAAAGAAAAAGGAAACTAAAAGTGATGGAAACGGAGAGGATGAGATCCAATCTACCTTGTTGCTAAAGGAACAGGAGATAGATAGATTAAAATCTTCTAGTAAGGAGCTTGAAGATCTTATTTCCATCATTCAGCAAGAGAAATTTCAACTGGAGGAAGATTTGGCTTCTTTACAAAAGCAAAATGATGAAATGTCTAAACTTTTGGAAGATGTGGAGAATGATTTAGAAGAGATTACTGGTAGTATGGAATTTCATGTTTCCGCTAATAAGAATCTTGAGAAAAAAACAGAGGAACTTCAAAATTGCAAAATGGAACTAGAGTTGCAAAATTCTGAGATTGAACATGAAAATACCAAATTATCTGAACGTGTAGCTGGTTTAGAAGCCCAACTAAGATTTCTAACAAATGAAAAAGAATCCTACAGATTAGAGCTGGAGGATACTAGATCATTTGTTGCGAATTTAAAGGATGATGTTGAACAACATAAAGGTCAAATGGAGATGCAGAAATCAGAACTAAAACAAAAGGTTCAGGAGACACAAAAGCGATTATCAGAAGCCCTGGAGGAGTTGGATGTCTCAAGGAGATCAAACTCAAAATTGCAAGCTACAAGTGAGAATCTTATGGAAGAGTGCAGCACACTTCAGACACTAACTGGAGACTTGAAGAGACAAAAGACGGAATTGCATGAACAAATTATACATCTTGAAGTTGAATTAAGTGAATCAAGAAACAAGAATCTTGATTTTCATGACAAAGTTGATGTTTTAGAATCAAAACTTTCTTCTCTGCAAAAAGAAATAGCATCTAAGGAGAAGGCATTGCTCTTACAACTTGATCGATTTCTTCATGATCTCAAGGAACATGAAGAAAAAGTAGGAAATGTGAATATTTTATTAAAACATATTGAAATAGAGAAAACAGTACAATTTGAGAATCTTGAGAAAGAGATAACTAATCTTACTTCACAAATGTCAGTGAGTGAGGATGACAGAGAAAATCTAGCATTAGATGCAGTGCATGAAGCATCCGTCCTTCGTGCAGATAAAGCTAGGCTTGAATGTAGTCTTCAGGAAATCAGTTCAAAAGCTAAATTTTATGAGGCTGATTTACGGGCAGTGCAGAAAGAGTCCAAGAGTAAGATTCAAGGGTTTGTTGATTTGCTTAATGCTTCTAAGCAGAGTGAGGAAATGTTAATGGCTGATATTGAGCAAATGAAACAAGTACTGAGGGATGCCAAATCAAATGAAGAGAAACATAGAAAAATAGTATATGATTTAGAATTGAAGAACAAAACTTTGGAGTATGAAAAACAACAAACAATGGAAGGAATTTCTGAGTTAAAGTTTCAGTTGCAGAAACTGTCTCATCTTCAGAATACAATTTTGACCCTTGAAAACTCTCTTGATGAGGCAAACTGTGAAAAGAGAAAACTGAAGCAGTTATTGAAGTCAGTAACAGAAGAACATGAAGAATTGATGTCAGAGAAAGTCTCTTTGACTGAAAAGATTTCCAACATGGGTAAGGATTTATGTGACAGTGAAGATGATAGGCGAAGAAGGATTGCCTTGCAAGAACAACTTATGAGGCTTGAGAGTCTCCTATCAGTCAAAGATGCATCTTGTGCAACAGAATTGGAATTGAAAAATGAACTTAATCGGTTCAAGCGAACAAACAGCGAGTACCAGAGAAAGATTCAAAATCTTGAGGAAGAGAATCTTGAGTTGACGAACAAAGTGCAGTCAATGGAGTCTCAAGTTGAAATTACTAATAGTGAGGTATTGCTTGTACTTCACCATCATACTCTGAATATTACTTTAACCTAGAGAAACATTTTATTTAATTGAAGTAGATTTTAATATAATTCACAAAATTATTATTTCTAGAAAGAAGCTAGCTTGACTTAGATGGAATTAGTACAGTAGCCCAGTTATACACTAAACTGATTTTGTAGAACTTGTAAATATAAGATTGCTTTGAATGCATTAACAAAACTTTTGGGTAACATCTTGACACTAAGTGTTCTGTAATGAGTATAGGAGCTAGAAATATGCTTCAGACAATGAGGAAAATATATAAAAAAAGTCGAAATGAAAGAAACGATGACCAAGCTTCAGTGACCTGTTTCACTTTAGAATCTGGAATTCATCTATATTTTCAACTAAGATGCAGTTCTTGTTTGACCTCACATCACCAAATCCTTACTTGCATGTGTTCTTTATCTAATCAGTTTGGTTATCTACACTTACCTGAACTGTTCAAGATGACTGGTTGGTTCACTAGTATTCATGTACTCTCTACCAACGTTCTGGTCAGATTTAGGTAGAGCAGTGTTTTATGATATGATAGAGGGTCAATGAAAAACATTAATGGGCCACCAGCCAATCCAATCTGCCAGTTGTATCAGACACTAGGATTAAGAAAATTTAAGATGCCTACGCCTTTGATTGGTAAATGTATAGTGACTCTGCTTAACAGTATTTTATAATTTTGATGGTAGAACTCTTTCAAAGATAAAAACTAGTAGTGTTAACTAGATAGCAACTCTTGAAAAAAAATTGATAAAATTTGATCATTAAGATGACTGAGACTTCACTTACAAAAATGGAAACTTTGTACTGCTATTCTTTTGCCAAGCAAACTTGCCCATGGTTTGAAATGACAAACTTTGTGTAGTTCATTTTGTATATTCTGAAAATATTAACCTGTTTCAGATATACCATTAAGCCTCAGTCTTCAAGCAATTTAATGTAGAACATTAACCTTTGAAGCAGACTATTTTCATTATCTTTACATGCTTTCAAACAGAGAGATAATTTTTTTAATATTAATTTTCTATTAGTTTCTGTTGATAGCAAATATTGATTGATTTATTTATTTATATTTGTATTTTTTTCACTCAATAGCATCAACAATTTGCAAATTAATTTGTTGCAATTTATGGAGTCCAAATCTTTGTTTAATAGAATTAGATTGAGTAGACATTTCTGGTTATTCTTTCTTCGACCCTTTTCCTTCAAAACTGTTGATAGGAATGTAACTAGCTGACTCATTGAGCTACCAAAACTAACAGGGATAAAGCTTAAGAAACATCTTGCACTTGGTTAATAGAAATAATGGTCTCTCATAGGCAAAGAAGCTATCTAATATTATCTGTAGATACTATATTTGGTAAAGAATAATAACTTAATGATCTATTTGCATTTGTTAGAATGAAAAAGTCTCACCCGTCCATATTCAAAGGGCATGTGCCAGTAATAAAGTTTTACTTACCAAAGGACAAACTGAATCTCCAGAGGCAAATAACACACACAAAGAGGGACTTATACGGTAAGCAGTGTTACCCCTCTCTTTTCTGGAAATTATGTAATTTCCTGCTTTCATATTGTTTGATTTGCTGTTTAGTGGTTATTTACCAATCTGCTGCACTCCTTCATAATGAAATTAACTAATAAAATACCTAGACACTCAGGATACTGTTCAACCAGCCATGATAATCAAATTCTTATTCGAATAATTACTGTACATATATCTGAAAATATTCTATACAACACTTGCAGGGTTTACACAAAATAGTGTCACTGATTGCCACAAATAGTGCATAAAGAACATAGATTCATGATAGCCAATGATGTTTTAACTGTTATAGCACTTTGTAATTAAGCATGTTTGTCATTATTTTTCTTTCAAAGCATTAAGCATGCTTGTCATTTTTTTTCATAAAGCAAATTGCATCTGTAAAAGGGTGATTAATTTTGGCTATTAATGCAAACTTTTCTAGGAGTACATAAGTAGTTTTCAACAAAATCATGCACATGTATTTAAGTATAGGCATAACAATACTTTTGTACCAATTGAAATCATCAAGGGCTCACATTTCTAATACAATTTCGGTACAAAAGGAAGTCTAGTGAAATTGTTGTTTAAGCCTGTAATGGTGATGGTTAATACTTGATAGAATTTATAAGAACAAATATCAATATGGATATGTAGATTTGTTAATAATGTTGATGTTGTGATTGAGGGGTATATAGTCGAAGGAGCTAGAGGGGGTGAATAGTGAATGTATTTGAAATTTATAGCTTAAAGAATCTTGCTAATTCCTTGGCAAGGTCAATTTAATCCAAAATGCAATAAAAATAAAAATAACAAGGAGGAACAAGCTAACATTTCAATTTATGCGGTTCAATAACTTCTAGACTCCTATTTCATGCCCTATGATTCATCGGTGCATCACTCCCGAATAACCACTATGTTTTCTCCTTCTCGAACAATTTCCAAAGGTGGAGAAACATGTTACAAGCTCTTGGAGTGATTATAAAATGGGCATAAGAATAAAAGAAAGAAGTGTTACAAGGAGGCTCAGAATGCTTGCAATATATCTAGGAAAGTTAGCTCTTAAACAAGCTCCTTAACCTACATTTTATAGCCTTTATTCATCTAGTGTCTCTTATTTATGACTGTTCTGTTGTCTTAACATTGACCAGTCGACTAGAATGCTCTATCAGTTAATTGATGATTCACTATAGTCGTTAGCCAATCTGACCATTGTCACACAACTTGTTCCCATCAACAACTCTCTATCTTTTTTATTGTAGCAAGAGTCAATTGGACTTGGTTATCGGTCAACTGATCCCAAATCAGTCAACTCGGCTATGAACACAAGACAAATAGAAGCATTTTGTTTGATGGTTGAAGCCCTTGAGTTGACTTAGCCACCAGTTGATTGAAGGCACCCTTTATTCGACTAATACGTAGAATACAACCATCCTAATTATTGAGTTCGCCTATGATGAGATCTATCCTCTCCCAGGTATATGTTCTCTTAACATTCAACTGACTAAGAGTTATACTTGCGCCTTGAGGTCATCTTTTGTCATGCTACTAGTCCCTCGGATGAACTGAGCCCTCAGCTCACTCGATGTGCCATTGGCCTTGAGTCATTAACTGATCTTGGTCACATCAAGTGGTTTCCTTGTGTATTTCTTCAAGTCCTACATGACTCAAATAATATATTAAATAGAAAATTATCCTAATTTAAACTATTTATCCAAACATCGAAATTAATGATTGATCTTTGATCACCTAGAGGTCAATTGTGCTAGCAGATGAGACCTCCATTGAGATTTTTGGTGGCAAATCAACCATGTTGTTACCTTATAGGTGATAATTTCATATAGTTTTGTATTTGCCTATGACTATCAAGGCGATTTTTTTTTGAATAGTTAGTTCATGGTTCAAGTTTTTGCACCTACTGGTCTTTCACTGTAGAAATCATCTCTGTTTGCCATCATTTTGTAATTAATAGTTTTTAATGTTCAAGTGTAAGCACCTAAGAACCAAATTTAGCAATTGGTTATAGTAAATTGTTGACCAATTAATTCCTCATAGTTTCATCCTCTTTCTTATGACCTATATTTCCCACATTACACTATATTTGCAGATTAACCAAACAATTATAGGTAGTAAAAAAGGAATATTCTAATTTGATCTCTTTAAACCCTTCAAAAATTAAGGTTTTGAATTTAGGAGTTGAGCAAATGAACTAGCAAAAGAATGTCTTTAATCGACGTCAAACATATACATATACAATTAGCATGGAAATTTTAAATTGACTTGCATTGGCAAATTTTGATGAGAAGAAATGGGCGAGGATCAGTTGATACTTTCAACATGGTTTACATACTATTCTTTTGGGTGAGATGAATCGGCCCATGGAGGATTCACTAAAAGTCCACAACAACCTTGAGCAACATAGTGTCATCACTATTATAGAGTGAGCCATGAACTGAAGAATCACTTTGTCTTCATCATCCAATGGGTCATTTCCTCATAAAGATGAGTTTAAAGTTGCATTCATTCAACAAATGGAATAATGATCATTAGAGGAAGATAAGAGGCATGGTTTAAAATTTTAAGCCGTGCCAAATTTCAATTAATGACCAAAATAATATGGTTTTAGTATCATATTGTGTCATGCCGATACAGTTTCAGTATTTTTTTAAATATAAAATATATTAGTTAAAAAGTTGATTTAGGGTTAATTGAAATCCACCAAGGAGACATGACACGTAGTTTTAAACTAAATTTAATTTGAATGTATTTTGATCAATTTAAATTTAAGCCAAATTTCATAAAGTTAAAAATTATATTTATTTATTTTTCTTAATAATCTATCTCTCTCCTATATATTATTTTTCTTTATGTTTATCTCGTGGACATATGGAGAAGGAATTCTTAAAGAGGTTTTTTTTTATCTACTTACCTTATGAAATGATGAAGGCGAAAAAAAAAATAACCATCCTTAAAGAGGTTAAAGAGGTTTTTTTTTCCTTTTTGTTTACCTTCGTGGATGGATAGAGGGGAAAAAATTAATGAATAAAGGAAGGAAAAAATTAACAAGAAGAAAAATTAATGGATGAAAGATAGATGAAAGAGGTAAAAAAATTAAGAAGATAGAAAAAAATAACAGAGGAAAGAAATTACCTACTAAAAAAATAAAAAAATCTGTCTAAAAATAAAAAAAAACACAGTAAAATATTAAAAAAATTAAAAAACTAATTTTTCTTTTAATTGTCGTTATCGACTACGGGGTCGCAACATCCATCCGACCTTGCGAAGGCGGGCCACTAGAAGATGGTATCCACTGCGACCTCGTGAGTTCACCGTGAGGTTGTGGTGCGATGCCTGTGTCGGTCGGCGAGCGGAACAAGAAATTCCGCCTGTGCCGATCGACACATGTAAAACTTTACTAAGAGGTAAAATTTATTGAAGTTATTTCTTTGGAGAGAGTGGAAAAGAGGAGAATGAAAAGAAATTAAAATGACAAAATATCTTCATTTTTAACCTCTATCTCCAACCCAAATTTCTATACTTCTTTAAGTTTGTTGCTTATAGTTACTTGCTACTTGCAGAAATGGAGAGAGAGCAACATCGAGCTTCCCATATTCTATAAGAACTCCTTCAATAGTCATCTTTGACATCATCATGTTCATCATCGTCTTCCTTTTAGGTGTCAATTATAGTTCCCTTACAATTACACCATCAAGTACCTATCCGAGTCCTCATCACTTTCAATAATGTAAAGCTCAAAGGTGTATAACAATGAGGAGGATGTGGAAGTGATTACACCTCAATTGAGCCCTCTTCTTAAGGATGGGAACGCTCATTCCCAATATGCGCAATTCTATCAGCATGTATTTTGTGTTATTCAGCAGATTCTGACACCAAAGCACTAAACATTGCTCATGATATATGTTCCTGTCTGAGAATGTCGGAGGGTGAGCCACCGGTGAAGCCATGACCAAGAGGAAGGTGAGGTGGCCGGAGATGCCTGCGAGGAGTAACAGAGCGAGGGAGGGGGTTAGAATGAAAATCGGATTGCCCAACCTTCCACTCCGACGCTCAAGTCAGTCTCCGATGGGAATATAAATGACGATAAACAGTAAATGTACTGTGTATGTGTAAAAATAGTAAAAGCATACCCTGGCCCGAGCGAGCGGGAGTCCTTTTAATCTCACGATGTCAGAGAGGATGGTGTGTTTCCAACTGGGGCAGGTGGCACAGAGACGGAATGAAGCAGGCAGCACAGAGTCGGGATCGATTGGAGTAGGTGGCTGGGGCCAAAGGGCTTGGAGATCGGAGGACGGCAACTCGGTAGCAGGGGCTGGAGGGATCGGAGGCCGAAAATCCATTCGGTGACGCGATTGCCATTCTCTAATTCGACGGCAGCAACGACGTCGGCAGGTGGTGGCAAGACAACAGCGGCGATGCAAGCATGGTCAACGGTGGCACAAAGAGGAGACGCTAGTGCGGAGGTGTTGGGAGGCGCCGGTAGGCGGCGTTGGTAGGAGACGTTGTGCGGCTCCGGGAGGCGGCGGAGCAGGGGGAGAGGAGATGGTCGTGGGTGGCGGTTGCAGTGATGAGGGAGAAGAAGGGGGCGGCGTGGCCGGCGGGGGTTGCTCGTGGTGGCGTCGGGAGAGAGGAAAAGGCCGGAGAGGAGAGGGAGAGATCACCCGAGAGGAGGCGGCGTGGGGGGCCTCGCCGGTGCTGGGGCGTCGGGAGAGGGGGCGGCACCCCCTTTTTCTCCTCCCCTTTGCTTTCGGCGAGGGCAAAGCCCTCAAGGGCAAACCAACAAAAGGAAAATTTCCTAAAATGCCCCCGTAACACATGGAACTTCCTATTCACCACATCAATATACATCCACATTCAACAATCATGGATACCTGAGAAACATACATACAAGTATATAATGAAGAAGAATGATATATTACAATGTATATGACTAAAATAACATCTAATTAGTCATAAGGTTTAATGCAAAAAGACAAAGTACAATAAGTTCTATATACATAATAGTAAATGCAAGCAATAAGTAACAATGCATCGACTGAAACTCTCCAATCATGCAAAACTTTAAAACTTGTAGCAACAATCCAAAACAAAGATAATAGTTGCCTAATATCTTGACTCGACTTCCCTATCACCTGCATAAGTCTAATTTAGAGGCAAACATAAGAAAATGATGTGAGCTGGTAGGAGGGTTTCACAAGATGTCAAAGCAACAGGTAGACAACAAATATATAAGAAAGGGCTATATATATATATATATATATATATTGCAAGCCCAACCATCACTATAGTCATAAAATGTTTGACTTGTACATCATGTAATACTCCATGCTCGATGCAAATTACTCATGATCATCATTAAAGGAGTGAAACACCATAATGACCTAAAGGGATCTCTAGCATAAAGTCATCACTAAATCATATAATCCTTGAGTCAGGCACCAATAACCCCCTAGTTAGCCATCAACGAGCCAAACTATCACACACCTCGAAATATTCACAAATTTATATGATACTCTAGTTAGGCATCAATGACTTGAACCATCACATGACTGCCCTGTTAATACTTTTGAAGTCACATGATCCTTAATAGGAATCAATGACACTGATAGTCTTATGCCGTACCATCAATGCTCAAAGGTACTTCACTAACCAAGTTAAAAGTTCTCGGATAAGTCCAAAATGCATATAACTAATTAGAAATTGTAGCCCAAACCATTACATGTGTAATACTCCAGAAGTTTTTGATACCCTAGTTAGGCAACAACGAGTTGAATTGTCATGTGCCTCGAAATATTATTTAAGTCATGATATTCCAGTTAGGCACCAACAACTTGAATCATCTTGTGCCTGTCAACATCTCTAAAGATACATGATTCCCTTGCATAGATATCAATAACCTAAATGTCATATGCCCTCCATATTCTTGAAGTCATGCAATACTCTAGTTAGGCATCAGCAGCCCAAACCATCACGTGCCTATAATATTGCTCAAGTCACATGATACTTAGATAGGCATTAACAATTCAAATCGGTTGTATATCTCATAATATCCTTGAAATTTATGATGCCCCAGTAAGACATGACTGATACCTTGGTTAGACATCTTGAGGTTTATCATCACACACGCCATCATATTCTTAAAGATACATAAACCTTAATTAGAATTAAAGGTACAAATCATTTGCCTCGTCAATACCTATATGCATTCTAATCACTAGGCTAAATCTCCTTGGATTAGTTAAAAAAGCATGTAACTCCTCCCATTGGACTATAACTCATCTCGTGCCCTTCGTATAACAATTATTTTATTGATTCATCGTGTTAGGGCAATATGTCCCTATACAACATGTTAAATATGACATCGTGTAACAATAAAAATCTATAGACACACATTATCATTAGGAAAAAGGAAGTATTAGGCATGCATTATCAACCACAATATATATAACATCACCTAAAATAATAAAGATACTCTAAACATCGATCAAGTAAATGGTAAGGAAGATAAGTATAAATGTTATTGTTCAACTATTTAGAATGGGACTAGTGAAAGAACTGAAAGGGTAATGGGTAATGTTAGGGTCTCAACTGGTGCCCCTACAAGTTGTTACTCCGAAGGTAACGTTAGGGCTTACTCACAATCTCTCTCCTTAGTTTCCAACATAAAAAGTCCACCTCTTATTTGTTATAATCCCCACCATTGGTACAATCAGTCAAACACCATCCACACTCAATATACACCTTTTAACCAACCTACAAGGCCTTAGGTAAGGAAGTTGACCCTTACAACATGATTGGGTGGAGCTCATTATTGATTGTGTTGATATAACGCACTAACAACTCTCTTTTGATCAATCATTCCCAATGACTCATTGCTTTTCACTTAATCCTCTAACTCGACATATATGCTTCTAAAAAAGCAGGGATCTACCTCGAAAAGATGGTTTGTCAACGATGAAATATTGATCTAAAAATGATGTTTTTATCTCTTTGTAATTTTGTTGTCCTAAAACAAAATTGAAGGAATCTTGTGGAAAAATATTAATGAAAAAAACACCAACTTTCTATGTCAAACACAAGAAGTGTTGTTTTCTCATTGTCAAGGCCACCACACCATTAGTTGTTGAGGTCCTAATGTTGCTCCGGACAAAAGGACACTAACCAAGGAGGGGGATCAACTCCAAATACTTGGAGTGGAAGAAGAAAAAACATGGTCTATAGCTCGGGGAGGGTAATTATAGAAGTAAAGAATTTACATAGCTATCTCAAACTCCCCAAATTGTGGGCAGCATGGCAGTTCTTCCTGAATATCCTCAATAATCTTCACATATCAAGAGAGATAACTATGAAGATTTCCAAATTAGGCAAATGGAAGAAGCTTATAAAGATGGAAGCTGGCAGCGAGTTTTCGAAACAAAAGGGGATTATTGTTGGATTTCTAAATCAAGAGATGAAACTCCTCCCTGTCCAAATTTAGAGGAAGATGATGTTGGCCATTCAAATTAGAAGGGGAGGGGGGAGACCAGTGGCCATGCAAGAAAGGAAAAGGATCACAAGATTGTAAAGCGGAATAAAGTGAGCAGGGAGGAATGGCCACGTGCAGTTGGGAGAAGTGCGGATTAAATTAAATTTAATTCTCTTTCTCTCCTTGTTAAAGAGTTTGATTTGGTTCATCTAAATTGCTTGGTTCACTTTGATTTTACTTGTTCTCCCTTGATTTGAGCTGAAGTCGCATATGGTTCTAATTCATTGCATTGTTAACACAAATACAAACTCAATTTTACAAACTAAAGTGAATTTATCCTTCATTCTAGAAAATTCTTATTATCTTTTTTAATTTTCCATAAAACTAAGTTATACATCAAATTAGTCACTTAAAGCAAAAGATTAATTAGACCCTCATGCATGTAAGATCCAACTTATATATTATGTATCATTCATAATATTATAGGATCATGAAGGACCAACTAGAAAGGAGTTGGTGAATACACAACTACGAACTCAAACCAATTAATTAGATTCAAGTGCATGTGTGTGCTATGTAGTTAATGTGTTAAATATGCAATGGAGATAAGTAATAGTAATCTTGGTACTCAATGTGGTTCGAAGAGCCTCCTACTCCATGCCTGTGTTCTGTCTGGTGCAACACTTTTTCAAAGAAAAAATTCACCATAAAATTGGTTGAGCTAACGGTGCTCTTACATGCATTAGTGAATTTAAAAATTCTAAATCACCTTATATACAAGTTCCCTCTCAGTTAAACTTAAGGATCTTAAATGCATATTATGTTATATGACATTGTTAGCGTACTAAAATATTTAATTATAATCTGATAACACTCGTTGGACTAGTAGAACTGTTTACTTCTTATTTAGACTTTCGAGAGAAAAACGGAGGCCTCTGTTCTCATGCATAGCAAATAGTAAAATGCACAAGTCCGTACATCCAAAGTGCCTTATTATTATTACTATTTATCTCCAATTTTAACTTGTGCAGGAAATAAATGTTACGTTAATCAAGATAATGGGTTGTTAAAGCATCCTTCAATATGATCAAATTCCTAACTTCTGATAAACTTTGTGCAGAGTCATTTCTCAGAGTCAATCTGAAGACGTTGAAGTCCTCAAGAAAGTTATCAACGACCATGCGGATAAAATCTCTTCTTTGGAGTCTGAGCTAAAAGATATAAGAGAGAAGTATCTTCATATGAGCCTCCAATATGCAGAAGTAGAGGCTGAGCGGGAAGAGCTGGTAATGCAGCTTAAATCTGCTAAGAAGGAAAGAAGATGGTTTTCGTGAACTTGGTTATCCTGACTATTGTTCATCATTCTCTTTCCCATGGCATTTATTTTGTGACTGCCATCATAATAGGGATGAAAATGTTACCACCTTACTCTAAATTTATGGTAGATAATATAAGTAGGTGCTGTCTGGCAAAACAAATAATGCAAGTGAAGTTTTTCAAAATCCAAAATGTATATTCAAATTTTATAATCTAATGAATCGCACATCACTTCACATCAGACTTGGGATTCTTATTTCCTCCAGTTTGGATGAATACTTGTCTTACGAGAACCAAACTTCAGTAGGAGTTTGTTTTCTATGAGATATCGCTCAGTTTTGAGATGTAAGATATATATTTATGATTTGAATAATAATCAGAAAATGATTGTAGTGTTGGAGCAGCAACATTGTGTCTTGTTGACTCCTTGGGTTTGCATCTGTTTGGGTCTTCAAATTTGAGAAGTGTTAGCTCCTGAAGTTTGTAATTCAATTTCAATATGGTGTGCAAATTGAACTTAAATAGATTCATTTGGGATTATGTGAAATTCATAAAATGCAATACCTTTTTGTCTGCTGGAAATAAAAGGTGTTGTTTGGTTTAAGAAATTTTTTATAAAATGTTATTTTTTAAAAAAATAAAATTTAAAAGTAGAAAAATAAAATATTTATAATTTACTTTTTGTATCCAATGTGTAGTACAACTACTACTCAAAATATCAAAAATTAATATTATTCTATATTTATAGGTTGTAAAAAATTAATTGAATTGTATTATGCCTTGTGCCATATTTTTGATATATATCCAATTCGTATTAAAATTTTAATATATCAATTTTTGATATGATATAAATTTTATATTGTTTATCCTCAAATTTCAATATATATTGATACGATATATAAAATATCAAACTATTAAATTATATATTGATATCATATTAAAATTATTTGATATGGTATATTTAAAATTTTGATATACTAAATTTTTAATATAATTTAGTATATTTTAATATCATATATATAGAGAGAGAGTTCTGTTAGTCTATATATCTTATCATGTACAATCATGGGCGCCTGCTGAGATGACCATTTATATATCATTGATCAAAATATATATAATGATGATCGATGATTAAGATTATATTATTTCAACAGGTGCATATGATTATGCAGGATAAGATGTATAGACTATCAAAATCTTATATATATAATTCTGTTAGTTTACACATTTTATCTTGTATAATCATGGACATCTGCTGAGATGATCATCAATATATCATTGATCAAAATATATGTGATAATGATTAATAATTAAAAGTATATTATAGCTGCATATGTTTTATATATATATATATATATATTAAAATTTTGAATATTTTTTCATCCCCAGATGTTTTTGTATGTTATGATTGATTTACGTATTTATTTATTTTTATAAGGCGGACTCACCACGGTGAGTGTGAATGGCATCGTACCACTCGCTCGATCTCCTCTCTACTGCACAAATGGTAGTCATCGGAGCAAAATGCTGATCGACCAGAGACAAGGGCCACATCCTTCCCTCACTCTCTCATTTCCTTCCTATTAAGTCGCCATCACACGTATAACAAACACATCTTCTATACTTGCACCACCTAGGTCTAGGTCTAAGTCTAGGTCTAGGACTAGGCTTGCCTTCCCTCACTCTCTCATTTCCATCGATCACACGAATAACAACACATCTTCCATACTTGCACCACCCACCCCATGGACGCATCCTCCTACCCACCTCTTCTCCACCCCGACCCTTTTCCTCCGTCGTCCACCAACAAGACGAAATTGCGGCGGCTTCCCGGTAAAGCGGCCGCGGTGCTAATCCTCTGCCTCCTCGCCCTCGCATACGACGGCGCCGGGAGGCCCGCTCGGTCGTCGGGCCCGACCGCCAACCATGGCGCCCGACGACCAGAGAAAGCTCGCAGCCTCCCCCTGTCCCGCGGCCCGGAGCAGGGCGTCTCGGAGAAGTCCACTACCTCACGCTTCTTCTCCAGCCCCTCCTTCCGCTGGTCCGACAGCATGCTCCTCTGGCAACGCACTGCCTTCCACTTCCAGCCCGAGAAGAACTGGATGAATGGTTAATAATTCCGATCGATCGTTCCCATCTCTATATCTTTCTTAATAATTCGATCTGACGCAATCATTGTTGTTTTTGCATGAAATGTGTATCGATCGACCAGATCCTAATGGTGAGTCGTTTTCAACTTCGAATCGAGATTAGATTTGATGTTGAGTTTGGAGGAGATTCTATCTATCTATTTATCTATATATATGTTATGATGATTCAGGGCCGATGTACTACAACGGATGGTATCACCTGTTCTACCAGTACAACCAGGAGGCGGCGGTGTGGGGGAACATATCGTGGGGCCACGCCGTGTCCAAGGACCTGGTCCGGTGGCTCCACCTGCCGCTGGCCATGGTCCCCGACAGCTGGTACGACGCCAACGGCGCATGGACCGGATCCGCCACCATCCTCCCCGACGGCCGCCTCGCCATGCTCTACACCGGCGCCACCACCGAGTGGGTCCAGGTTCAGAACCTCGCCTTCCCGGCCGACCCCTCCGACCCGCTCCTGCTCGCCTGGGTCAAGGCCGAGGCGAACCCCGTGATCGTCCCGCCGCATGGAGTCAACGCGAAGGACTTCCGCGACCCCACCACGGCCTGGTACGTGGCCTCTGAGGACGCGTGGCTCGTCGCGATTGGGTCCAAGAACGACGCGCGGCGGCACGCCGGGACCGTGCTGGTCTACAAGACGGCGGATTTCCTGCGGTTCGAACTGCTGCCCGACTTTCTGCACGCGGTGGAGGGCACGGGGATGTGGGAGTGCGTGGACTTCTTCCCAGTGGCGACGGAGGCGGCGACGGGGTTGGACACGTCGGAGCCGGCGGGAGACTTCGTGAAGCACGTGCTTAAGGTCAGCCTCGACGACGACAGGAACGATTACTACGCCATCGGCACGTACGACGCCGGTAAGAACGAGTGGGTGCCTGACGACCCGGAGAAGGACGTCGGCATCGGCCTGCGCTACGACTACGGCAGGTTCTACGCCTCCAAGACGTTCTTCGACCCGGTGATGAAGCGCCGAATCCTGCTGGGTTGGATCAGCGAATCCGACAGCGAGCGCGACGACGCCGCCAAGGGCTGGGCTTCCCTCATGGTACCTCCTCTACTATTTTTAGTGCGAGTTCGAGGATTTCTGAGTCAACGTGCAATTTACTCGCAGAGCATCCCCAGGACACTGCTCTTTGACCAGAAGACGGGCAGCAACCTCCTCCAGTGGCCGGTCTCCGAGGTGGACACGCTGAGGCTCGCCGGAAAAGAGTTTGGCAGCCTCGAACTTGCTGCCGGCTCCGTCATCCCCTTGGATGTTGGCTCCACAGCCACCCAGGTCGGCTCTAAATTAACCATTAGATTCATTAAAAGTGTTAAATTAAATCAATGGTGTTTGAAATAGCTGGACATCGTGGCGGAGTTTGCGGTCAGCGAACCGACGTTGGCGAAAGCGAACGAGTCCGAGCTCGGCGGGTACCGCTGCAGCGACAGCGGCGGCTCCGCCGCCAGGGGACTGCTCGGGCCGTTCGGCCTGCTAGTGTTGGCAGACCACGAGCGATCGGAGCAGACCGCGGTTTACTTCTACCTCGGAAGGGGAGCCGACGGCCGCATGGCCACCCATTTCTGCCAAGACGAGCTGAGGTCGTCGGAAGCCAGCGAGACCGTGAAGAGGGTGGCCGGAAGCAGAGTCCCCGTGCTGGAAGGCGAAACCTTATCCGTTCGCATACTGGTGCTTGGCTTGACGCAGTTATGGTTGTTGTTGATTACGATTTGGAAATGAATATCGAGTTTAGGAATCATAGATCTGTTCAGGTGGATCACTCGATCGTGGAGAGCTTCGCACAGGGAGGGAGAAGGTGCATCACGTCGCGGGTGTACCCGACGAGGGTAATGCAGGGCGTGTCGAGGGTGTTCCTGTTCAACAACGCCACCGGCGGCGGCGTCACCTGCAAGTCGCTCAAGGTGTGGCAGATGAACTCCGCCTTCATTAGGCCGTTCGACGACCACGACGAGTCGTCGGCGACGCGATTCAAATACAGATCCATTTTCTCCCGGTGGCAACAGGCAAAACTGCCCCATCAGTCCATTCTATTTCTAGGACGAGGAATTAATCTTGAAAATTAGTCTAGTTAATTCGAACAATGACTAATATATCAGAGAAAGCAGGAACCTAATTACTAACTAGGATTTAATCCCTAGACCTCATGATGATAGCATTTCATGAACTAGCCATCAGTTCATCCTGTGAAAATACCATCCGTGGTAGGAAAATAACCAATTAATAATGAAAATATTATTTTTTTAGGATTTGTCTCTAGAAATAAATTAAAGGCAGGATCATTTTTTTTTTTTTGAATTTATGATAAAAAAATATTGAGATGATATTTTTTTCAGATACTTTTTTATTCAGAGATAAATTTAATAAGACAAAAAAAATTGCATGATAATTCTAATTATCTATAAGAATGTAGTAGTGAGATGACTTAAAAAATTTAAGGGTTTATCCTTCATCGAAAGGCCATTTACACATGATTACAATAGGGATAAGTAGTTATTTAATTTGGGTGTTTAATGTAGAGCATCATTCTCCATGTAAATTGCCTGTTAGGTAGATGGAATAACTAGATCAAAGTTGTTTAGTATGTTATTTTATCTAAATTTTAAATGACTTATGGAAGCTTGTTGTAAGTTTAGAATTATATACCTACAAAAATATTTAAAAGGTTTTTCAAACGTGGAGAAGAAAGAAAGAAAAAAAAAGTAGAGCAATAAAGTGCAATGTGATATTTTAAAGAACTAACCCAAGTGAATCTAGTAACTCAATAGGTTTAAAGAACCAACAAATCTAATTTGTCCAATTTTGATAGTCCATGTGGTTCAAAGGTCATATCGAGTTTGGGTTGTTACAACCTAAGAGACATAACTCAATCGAACGGTATGGGTTGGTATATATATATAGGTCTAAATTTTTATATTGACCCAAGTGAACCTAGTAACTCAATGAGTCTAGAGAACCAGTGTGTTTAACTTATTTAATATAGATCGTTCATGTGATTCAAGGGTTATCAAGTTTGAGTGATTGTAATTTAAGAGACATAACTCAACTAAGAGATGGATTGTTCTAGGCATATTTATTAAATTTAATAGAATTAATAACTAAGCCCCCTCTCTTCCTTGAGGCAGATTCAGATAATTGTTAGAAGCAAATTAGTTGCCACCCCCGTGATTTGATCCCAACTACAATATATTTATAGAAATTTTAAAGCGCGCAATCATAAGATACTGGATTTTTAAGCCGTCCACTACATGCGCTTTTCGATTTACTCTGACGGCTAGTGGAAAACTTTCATTGGGCCGGATCGATCCCCTCAAGTTTGGTGTTACTTGATTAATCATTTATCCAAGGGATCTAAGGTTCGACTACAAAGAATTTTTTTCTCCCGTGAGAAGCGAACCTAAAAATACTAGTCATCTGGATGAGCCTTCATTAGCACTTCCTCTTGGCGAACGATGAAAAATTTTCCTGGGAATGAGTCAGTTGCCCCAGATTCAATGTTATCTGATTATTTTTTTTATTATTATTAGAAGCAAATTAAAATTTATGAAAAGATACAATACATTGTGAGATCATGAAAAATTTCTATAAGACCGATCTAGTCATCTAAGAATTAATCGGATTAAGATGGATATTGATGTCAACTTAAACAAAAATAATCATCTCAATCGCTTCAACTATATTTCTAACATTGTTGGCTCACATGATTATTTTGAATGAAAATTTTATTGTACTTAATAAATGATACCATTTGAAAGGTTTCAGTTAGCCACTAGAGAACAAGTGTGATCAAAATTATTTGATACGATCGACATATATTAGGTCTTAAAGAAAGTAGTGTTGGGTTATGCCTCCATTTTTGCAACTGATCATTACAATCGATACTCAATTATCGATTGTTGGAGAATTCGATAGAAGAGTTATGCCTCCATTAGGGCGTTTAGATGGGTCTTCGTGAATATTTTTTTATTTACTTTAATAATCTATAAAAAAATTTAATAAAATTAAATTAATCATCTCTAAATTAATCCATCCTTGAAGCCAAACAACATTTTATATTTACGGTTATTCTTTTTTATAACTATTTTACCTTTCCCACTTACCAGATAAAGAAATAACAATGATAAAAAAATAAATCAATAATTATTTTATCTGGCTAAAAAACGTACCTCTGCTTCACATATTGTCTTGATCCAACATCCTGAGTCCCAGTTAGTTAGCTTGTCAATAAGTTGATGGCTTGAATCGGTGAAGTTTTGGATAACGACGTGGATCTTATTCGGTTTATATTTTTGATATACTCTTTCATTTATCAAGACACCTTTTCATATACTAGATATATCCTCTTTAATATCATTATATTAACTTAATCTCGTCGATTGTCAATTATCCCTTTCGATAACAATATACCCCTTTGGGTAAGTTTATTTATGCAAATGAAAACTTCTGAGGTGAGGTTGAGGTGAAGACGAACTCTTTTTTCTTAAGATAATATTACTCCGTCTAAATACTTATAATTTATTGACAATCATCTTCTGTGATACGATGACTTGATCGAAATAAGAACGCTTTAAATTTGGAGTCTGGACTAACTTTAGAAGTCTTGGAGTGAAAAAGGCAAGAACTCAAAGAAGAGAATTTACAATTTGAGAATTAGCGATTTGAATAAAAGAAGTTAGTTAGTTATTTATTTATTTATAAAGATGACGAGTTTTCCCAAAGTACTTTATAAAAGGGGGAATGCCACTTTTAAAAGGGTAAAAAGATTGATCCCGCCTAAGAATATTGACGAGTAACTTATTAATTTTTTGGAATAGAGATTGAGTGAATTTAGTATCTCCAGATAATAAAAGAGCTCTTCAAGGATAAAGCAAAGGGGTTCAGCAACTATGCCTCATAAAAGAAAGATCTACAAAAGGAGAGTTAGAGGAACAGCCAGGAGGATTCTTGACATTAGCTCTTCGACGCTCAAATCAGTTGAGGTGGAATAATATGAAAGAAAGCTAGAACTTGTATATGTGAGAGTGTGTGCGCGTACCTGCGATGGTAGATGTGACCCTCTTTTATACTGTTGAGATCATGGAGATCTTTCGTGTTCCTTTCCCTGGATTCCCCGCAGCGTTACCCGTATTTAATTAACCTTTTAATTCGCTATTTAATAGGGATGTTTTTCAGGTTAACCGAAAGATAATGCTTACGTTTGGAACGTTCTCTTGAGGACAACATTTGTTCGTTGTCGGAAGATGTGAGAGTTGTTATGATAATCACCTTTTTATATTTGGAAACCTTTCGTGACCAAAAAACTTGGGGGGTGCCTATAGCCGGGCTGCTAGAACCGGGGGTTGTGGAGCCGGGGCTACAGGAGTCAAGGGCTGCTGGAGGCGGAGGCTGTAGAGCCGGGGCTACAAGAGTCGGGGGCTGCTGAAGACGGGGGTTACAGAAGTCAGGGGCTGCTGGAGCTGGGGGTTGCTGGAGTCGGGAGCTATTGGAGTCGGGGGTTGCAGGAGCCGGGGGGGGCTACAAAAGTCGGGGTTGCTGGAATCGGAGGCTGTGGAGCCGGGGGCTACATAAGCTCTGGGCTGCTGGAACCGGGGGCTGTGAAGATGGGGCTACAAGAGTCGGGGGTTGCTAGAGACGGGGGTTGTAGAAGTCAGGAGTTGTAGAAGCCGGGGGCTGTAGAGCCGAGGCTACAGGAGTCGGGGACTACTGGAGCCTGGGGTTGTAGAGCCGAGGCTATAAGAGTCAGGGGTTGTAGGAGCCGGGGGCTGTAGAAGCCAAGGGCTGCTGGAATCGGGGGTTGTGGAGCCAGGGCTACAGGAGTTGGGGGTTGCTGGAGCCGGGGGTTGTAGAAGTCGGGGGCTATAGAAACCGGGGGCTGCTAGAACCGGAGATTCTTGAGCCGGGAGTTGCTGGATACGGGGGCTATAGAAATCGGGTGTTGCTGGAACCTGGGGCTGTAGAGCCGGGGCTACAAGAGTCGAAGCTACAAGAGCCGGGGGCTGCTGGAGCTGGGGGTTGTAGAAGCTGGGAGCCACATGTCATGTCTATTGACGTCTGATTTTACATACCATATAAATTTCCTCGGATAACTTTTCTATCAAAGATATAAGTGTGTCTTTATATATATATATATATATATTTAAGTGATTGTTCTAATATATCTTAGGATTACTTTTCAGTGTAAAATATTTCGGTAGGTATCGAACCTCCAACATACAAAGGATCACTCAGCTAAAATAAATATCTTCCATAATTTATCTCTTCTAGAGAATGTGAGGTCGTCTTAAAGGAGTTGCTAAGATGATGAATTCACCTTATGCTCCAATTATTCAATTAATAGTGGTTTTTTCCCCCCACAGATCGACACAATTAGTATTTGCATAAATGATTGCTTCAATAGGTCTTGAGATCAATTTTCAATAGGTGCAAAATGTCTCGCTGGATGTCTGACCTCCCCCATATAAAGGGTTATTGTGCTAGGACAAATACTCCTATGATTTACCCTCTTTGGATAGTGTGAGACCGTCCTAAAGAGACTACTAAAGTGCTGATTTCATCTTTTGTTTTAATTATTCAATTAATCAGTCCCTGGGCTATGGTGCAGTGGTATAACACTTATACAATCTATCAAGTACTCATGGTTCGATTCTCAGCTATGACACACTATAAGATATTTTCTTTCAGTGAGATGATAAACTTGGGATATTGAGTTGTTGGATCGCTCATTGTGAGCACTTTCAGATTTATCTTAATGATTAATAAGAAACTTTCGTATAATTGATTATTAGTAGTCTCGATCGGGCCAAAAGGGAGGTTGATAGCCTCGTTTTCTTCTTATCACAGCTCGAACGAGAACATAGGCGTATCGAAGGACACAAATTGGTTGTACTACTGAATGCTCCTGCATCAGACGCCCCGAGTTGAAAAGAACTCATCCTCGAGTTCAAGATAGTGTCTTCAAGATCCAAAGTCTTCAAGTATTGGTAAATA
>JBBUKS010183836.1:0-23649 GCA_038050645.1 Hedychium gardnerianum
AATGGGTTGGATTTTAGCATATTGGATTAACCATTAACCCAATACCATAATCATTAACCCAATAAGCCTAATCATCTAATAATTGACTCTTAGGGCTAATACTAACACATTGTTCGTCAATTTCTAATCCCTCTTCATTTTTGGGTACTTAGAAACTATGTTTAAAATACCTCCATTTTCTTCTTCCACATTTTGAATTCGCCCTCGAATTTTGGTGGATGAATGTTGAATCTGGCCATCTTTCTTGTTGTTTTAGTCGACGGTTAGTCCTTCTAAGGCGATTGACTCTTATACCACTTGTTGGATCGGGTGGACCGACTAGAGGGGGTGATAGCCCTATAATGAAAATTATCACTTTCTCTTGCTTTTTGATTAGCAAGGATACATGCACATTAATTAAATAGAAATAACATAAAAGAAATAAGTGATGAGACAACGTATTTTACTTGGTTTACAACTAAGGAGCTTCCTAATCTAAGGCAGTAGAACATTCACTAAGCAACTCCTTTTTCAACAACAAGTCAGAGGTGGAGAAACCCCTTACACCATAAAAGCACAAACAGAAAATATGAGAATGGAAATAAAGTACATAGTGTGTTGTCTATAAACGGTGAATACGAACTCTATTTATAGAGTTCTGGTCGAAATGATCATTTGCTAACGTGACACCATCCGAGGCACCTTAGATGTATTGGGGGCGCCTCCAACAGGGTAACCTCTATCCTCGTCACAACGATTTTCTATTGATCTGGCGGAATGGGGGCACCTCCAATGCATTCGAGGCGCCTACAACGACTGACGTGGCGTCCACTCCGCAATGACTTTTTGGGCAGCCGAGGCGCCTTGATTCATCTGAGGAGTCTCCAATGACTGGCATCTGAGGTGCCTTCAATGTGTCCAAGGCACCTCTAGCGGCTGGTGTCCGAGGCACCTCAAATTCATCCGAGGCTCCTCGAGCGCCTTGAATGGTCAATTTCAACATTGACCATTCTTCCTTCCAATCGCTTGGGTGATGCTCCAATCTTCCGGAGTTGAGCTCACTCAAACCCAACTCCGACCTTCTCCTCCAGCAAACTTCCTCTCGGCTTCTCCTCCCACGAATTGCGTCCTTCTTCCTCCACCAATGTATTCTTCCGCAACTCCTCGTGCTTTGGATGCATCAAGCCCGTTGGCTCCCTTCCCATGTCATTCTTCTCATTCATTGCGTCTTTCACTCGACTTCTTGTGTTTTTAAGTCCCAACACACTTAGACACAAGACATCAAATACATAGGGCCTAACTTAACTCGGTCGATCAATATCAAAACTAACATGGGGTACTTACACACTCCTCCAAGGCTTTACCACCTAAGGGTCACTCCCTTAGGATCAAGCCTATCCACTAGGCCTCTTGTTTGGAGTTCCTCAAAGACTTCACCACCTAAGGATCAATCTCTTAGGATCAAGCCTAACTACTAGGCTTCTTGCTTGGAGTTCCTCCAAGACTTCACCACCTAAGGCTCACTCCTTTAGAATCAAGGCTAACTACTAGGCTTCTTGCTTGGAGTTCATCCAAGAGTTCACCTTCTAAGGCTCACTCCCTTAGGATTTCCTTTGCCAAACATCTAGTCACCTTGACCTGCTTGGACTTGTCACTTGCCAGACATCTGGTCATCCTTAACCTACTTGGACTTTTCCTTGCCTAGCATTCGGTTCTCACTTAACCTGCTAGGATCTTCCCTTACTAGTCAACCTTTAACCTGACTAGACTTTACCTTTAATAGTCATCAATCAACTTTTGACTTGACTAGACATAGCTCACTTCCAAACATCAAGTCATGTTTGAATCAACCCTTGGTCAATCTTAACCAGACATGGGTATATCGTCAAACATCAAAACTTTGGACGCTGATTGCACTAGCAATCTCCCTATTTTTGATGTTTGACAATACTCTTAAGTTAGACTTTGGTTTTAAGGGTCTTATGCCAAACTGAGAGGTTCTAGATATTTCTAACTTAAGTCTGCCTCTAACCTTTGACACACATCAAGAACGATAGATAATTTCCTAAGGACCACCTTAGGTTTTGCACCAACAATAACTTTTGAAATAGTTTTTTAAAAATGTCTTTCCAAAGATATCAAGTTAAGTTTATGGAAATATTTTTTTGAAAATACACATATTAAGGCACATTATCAAAAAATTTAATATTTGAAAACATATAGAATATTTTAAGTGAAAGAATGGTTTTTAAAAACTAATTTTGATTAAGATTATTCATGTTCCTTTATTTTTTAATTTGTTAGGTATTATTATTATTATTATTGCTAAGTAGTTAAAAATTTGTCAACAAAATTTTTGCTAAGTACAATTTTTTTTTTTAAAAAAAAATAGCTAAGTACTTAAGATATTTCAAAAACAATTTTTTTCTAATATTTTTAGAAACCAAGTTTTCCAAAAGAATTTTGAAGTTGAAATGGTATTTTTCAAGTAATAATTTTTTTTTTCAAAACAACATTTTGAAATTTAGAAAACATGTTTTTCAAAGTAATTTTCAAAATCTTGCATTTTCACAAATTTCTCTACACATTTCAAAGTAATTTTTCAAAATGTAAAAACATAATAATTTTTGAAATGTATTTTTAAAATATTTTTAAGTATTGATTTTTTTTTTATATAAAAAAAACTCCCTTTTAACTTGTCATACCCATAGGACATCCTTGATAATCACAAAGAAGACCTATCTAGAAGTCTAGGGGTTTAGATGTTTTAAGTTAACCTAGGCATCTTGACTCTAAAAGTGCTGGTCAACAAACATAATTTTTAAAGGTATATAAATTTTTAAAAATTATATATGTATATAATACTTCCAATCAAGCATGAAATTTATAAAACCATTATTATGTTGAGTGACTATGTTGAAAATAGTTTTATGAAAATAATCTTATAAATTTTGAAAACGTTTTCAAAATATTTTTAATTTAACCGTCTTTATCATCTCACTCATTCTAAGTATCTCAGTACAATTAATCACGATAACTTTATGAGTTTTGTGAGATGATTTTTAATTTTACTTGATTTAAAATTTAAATATGAATTTGAAAGATTGTTTGACCTTATGTTAGATTCAAGTTTAGTCTTCAGTCAATTAAGTGGACATTTCTAAACTTGGCTTCTAAGTCGTGATGAGACACAGGAGCCTTCTTAATCAGATCAATGACCACTTCCTTAGACAAAGTCAGTTCAAGAAATTGTACACGGTACACCTAATCAACTTAGTGCAAAACTCTGGTCTACCTAATTTAGGATGTGATGAGGTAGCTTCAGTCAATTCCTCTTAGCTCAGTGAACCAAGTTGGATACTATTTTATCCAACCTGAACATACTTAAATTTTATTTTTCTAACGTATTATCATCTCGCTGTGTCTTAATACTAGGTTATAAAGTATTAAATAATTTTTTTTATATCTAACCAATTTAGATTAAGTAAGAAATTAAAACTAGCATACATTTATATGTATAATAAAAATACAAGTATGCATGTTTATGATAAATATGTAATGAGTGAAGCAAATCAATTAAATAACAATTGTTGACTTCTAATAATTTATAAATTTATTGATTTGATACATTTCTCTTGGACCCACGAATATATTAATCCACTTTGGCATATTTTATTTTTTTATTAATTTAATTATTTCATTGGATATAATTTTATTAATTAGTTCCATAACTATAAAGTGCTTTATGATAATTTGTTTTAAAATTTAATTTTGGATTTAAACTTGACTTGTTAAAAATTTTAGATTTATTTTCAATTTTGATATTTAATTTCAAATTTTTTGAAAATAATTTTGAATTCAGATTTAATTTAGAATTAGTCATTGTTTCATAATAAAATGGTACTTTATTATAATGAATTTTAAAATTAAAATTCGAATTTTTTGCATTTAAATTTGAATTAATATTTTTAAGATTTAATTTCAAAATTTTCGGATTTAATTTCAAATTTTTAAGATTTGTATTTTTAAGATTAGAATTTGTTTTTTTTTTGAAATTTTATCTTTTAAATTTGTAAAATTTAATTTCAAATTAAAATTTGAATTAATCTTTTTAGAATTTGATAAATTATTTTCAGAATTAGTCTTTTTAAATTTGTAATTTTAAATTTTAATTTAGGATTAAGATTTGAATTTTTCTTTTTAAGATTTGTATTTGTACACTTATCATTTTAAGATTTGTGATTTTATTTTCTGAATTTTTAATATTTGACTTTATCAAATTATTTTTAAATTTTCTTAATTAATCAATTTATTATTTAATTCCGAATTAATTGAATTATACAAATTAGACTTTTCTTGATTAAATAATAGATCAGGTCTTTTATTAATTTCTTCACGACTTAAATAATTTGGATTATTTTGATCAATTAAATTATTATTAATAAAATTTGAATTATTAAATAATTTGTCTTTATCTTCCTTTGTTGAATTATTAATTGATTTTGAATTAGAATTTTTCAGATTTGATTTATTTTTATAATTAATTAATTTTTAATTTATTGAATTAGAATTTTTCAGATTTGATTTATTTTTATAATTAATTAATTTCGAATTTGTTAAATTAGAATTTTTCAAATTGGATTTATTTTTATAATTAATTAATTTTAAATTTATTGAATTGTTAAGTTTAGATTTATCCAAATTGACTATATCAAATATCCTATCTAGATTTTTATTAATTTGATCTAGATCAAAATCTAGAACCAAATCAAGTTTCTTATCGATTTGATTAAAGTCATGATTAATTTTATTATTAATTTCAAATTGATTAAATTTGAATTAGTCAACATGCTAACTAATTTATTAAAATATTTTGAAGAATCTAAATCATGCAATTTAATAAGGGTTTTTTTATAATTAAATGTATAACCTTGTTCTCTTCCCCTACTGTGGACATTTTCTTAGTCTTCTTCTCTGAATACTAGTTCTTCTAATGATCGGATTTTTTATACTTGAAGTATGTGATGTATTCTTTGCTCCTCCGAGCTCTTAATATCGGTTGCTCCCTTGTCGTAGGTTGTGTCGCATGAATCTTAAAAATATGACACTTATTTTTGTAGTATCTTCTTTCCTTGCACTTAAAATATATAATATGTAATTTAAAAAATGAATTGACAGTCATACCTTTTCTCTCCCTCGATCTTTGGCCTCCTTACTCTCTTGGCGGTTAGTATGATTGAGAGCCCTCAAGCTCTAATACTAATTGTAAGATCGGTGCAGATCGATAGGGGGTGAATATCGATCCCTTTTGTTCTTGATTTCGTCGTTCATTCTTTCTATCAAAAGCGTTAGTAGCAACGGAAATATAATAAAATAAAGAACACAGAGATTTACTTAGTTCCTAACCCCCCTAAGGTTAATACATCCAAGGTCTATGTATAGGAGACACTTGTGCACTAGTAATATCTCTTTTTCAAAACTTTTTCGAAGACGGAGAAATCCCTTACAATTTAAGTACAATCAAAGATATAAAAATTATGTGCTTATACTTAAATAATAATAAATAGGTTTACCAATAGTCAGTCTGGAAGCCCTAAGCGCCTAACACTCCTCGCGCTTCCCCGGTTGCACGAGCAGAGTCTTCTCATCTTTTGAGCACAGAGTCGGAGAGCCAAAGAGTAGTGAATTGATGTGTTGAACATCTTGCTCGGGGTTTCTTTTATAGGACTTTATTGATCTACCAATAAGGCCTATCGGTCTACCGATCCCGTATAAAACTTGATCCCCACGATCGAGTTTATCGCGATCTACGACCTCATTGTTATTAAGTTTATCGGTTGATCGGAAATCTTTTTCGGTCTACCGAACCAGGCCAAGTCACCAACCTGGGTTTAGACTTCAACCTAGACAATTTACCTAATCGGTCTACTGATCCTTGGGTTTGGTCTATCGATCCTTGGGATCGGTCAACCAAATCGATTTGGGCCCGATTCATCTCGAGTCAAGTTCGGTTCACCCTGGACTACTTCCGATTACATTTGTCTACTCTCTATTTTTGTTTCCAACTTTAGGTTCCTACTAACCAACATTCAAACACAACAAAACATGAAAACCTAATCCTGTAAGTCTACCTGACCTACTATGCTTACTTTTTGCTTGGAGTTCACTCATCTAAGACTTTACCACCTAAGGGTCACTCCCTTAGAATCAAACCTAACCACTAGGCTTCTTGCTTGGCGTTCCTTCAAAACTTCACCACCTAAGGATCACTCGCTTAGGATCAAGCCTAACTATTGGGCTTCTTGCTTGAAGTTCTTTCAAGATTTCACCACCTAAGGCTCACTCTCTTAAGATCAAGCGTAACTATTAAGTTTCTTGATTTGAGTTCCTCCAAGACTTCACCATCTAAGGTTCACTCCCTTAGGATTTCCCTTTGCCAAACATCCAGTCACCTTAATCTACTTGGACTTGCCACTTGTCAGACATTCGGTCATCCTTGATCTCTTTGAACTTTAATTTCCCTTGTCTAACTTTCGGTTCTCACTTAACTTGCTAGGATTTTACTTTGCTAGTCATTCAGTCAACTTTTGACCTGACTAAACTTAATTTTATAAATTAATCTTTGACTTGATTAGACTTAGCTCATTTCTAAACATGAGGTCATATTTAAATCAATCCTTAATCAATCTTGACCCTACATCAATATATTATCAAATATTGAAATCTTAAAAATTTATTATATCAACAAAGGGCTCTTCAAAGATATCTACAAAATCAATTTGACAAAAAAATATATATATATTATTTATCTCCACAAACTTATGGAGAGTCCCCCACGTCCCCTCATCCATTAAGGTATGGAAGAGGGGGCACTAATAGAAAAGACGACATTATCGATAAATTTTTCCAATCAAAATAATTTGACCAAGATACATTTAAAATTATCAATCAAAATAAATTTTAACTAATAAATAATTATAATTACTAACCAAAATGAATCTTAGCCGGTAATTTTAATTTGTTACCGGTCTAAATTAAATTTGATAGATATTTTTTAATTTTTTATTGGTCAAAGTTAGGTGACTCATAATGTTTTAATTTTTTACTAGTCAAATTTAAATTTGATCAATAATTTTATTTTTTTACATATCAAAATTAAATTTAATTAATAATATTAAATTTTTTACTGACTAAAATTAGATTTTACTAGTAATATTAATTTTTTATTGATCAAATTAGATTTAATCGATAATTTTAAATTTTTATCCGTCAAAATTAGATTTGATTAATAATTTTAATTTTTTTATTAGGTAAGGTTAGATTTTGATGGCTAAATTTATAATTTTTCTAGTCAACGTTAAATTTGACCAGTAATATTTAATTTTTTATTAATTAAAATTTAATTTATTAGCTAAAGTGAGGTTTGATTGGTAAATTAAAAATATTTATAGATCTTACTTATTAATAATTTTTTTATAAAAAAACTTTTAAATTTGAATAAAGATTTTTAATTTTAATTGTTTTCATAAAAAAATATTTAATATTATGATAGATGATACGGGAGGTAATCGAGGGTGTCACGTGGTGGGAAAGTCAATATGAAGGCAGAGTTGACAGTCACAGGAGACCAACAACCTCCCGTCTCTTGGGACTCCCGGCTCCTGAATCTCCCATCTCCTAGGACTCCCGTCTCCTGAGACTCCCAACTAACAATAGCCTCTCGGCTCCTAGGACTCTTGTCTCCTGAGACTCCCGACTACTAACAACCTCACGTTTCCTAGGACTTTCATTTCTTGAGATTTCCGGCTACCAACAGCCTCCCAGCTCTTGAGCCTCCGGGCTCCTGAGACTTTCAACTAACAGCAGCCCCGGTTACTTGTGTCACGATCATAATATCCTCCACAACTCCTGAAAATCGATAGCCATTACTCCGAAATGGATGCAGATAACGTGAGCATTACTCTGCAGAAAATGAGAAAAATATAGCGATTTACCCCTAGTAAATAGGAGTAAATGAAGTAACATGGGAAGAGATAGTGGGACACATGGAGAACATGGAGGAGTCCACAAACTCTATAAAAGGTTGTCTACCCCCCCAGGCATAGGTACGCACATATATGCATCTATAAACCCTAGCTATTATTCATCTTCTCCGTTCCACCTCAACTAACTTGAGTGTCGGAGTGACTACGCCAGAGAACCTCTTGGCTGTCATTTTAATTATCTCTTCCCTAACCTATCTCAAGTGGGAACGCGCGGGCCTCCCCCCTAAGTTCTTCTTGCTGCTTGGCGATCGATGATAAAATCAACATCTACGCCCAATCACCAGTGAGTTACTCGTCAGCGTTCCTAGGTAGGATCAAATTAGCATCGTTTGTGAGAACAGTGAGTTAAGACCTAAAGTAGGATGATAAGATGAGTGACACTGGCCCACCCAATGTCATCGCCATGGCGAAGGAGGATTTTAACAAATTGGTCGTCGCAATAGTACAGACGGTACTGCAAGGGCAGCCGCAACCGCCCACGTCGCCGACACTTACCTTCGGAGGGGCTCCATCTGGATTGATGGGAGCACCACCAGCACCTGGTCTTGGGACAACCTGGCTAGGGGAAACACCTCACGGGATGATTCCCACTTAAGTAGGCCCCTCCATGGCGCATGAATCATCCACGGAATCGTCTTGAAAGATCCCGCATCAAGGCCCTCCAAAAAGGGAAAGCATCATGCTAGGTGGAGTAAAAACACCTCTTAGTCCCCATTTCGCTAGGAATATTCTATGGGACGAATTGCCCCGATATTTTCGAGCATTAAAGATCAGGGAGTATAATGGAGCCACAGATCCGGAAGATCACATATGCAAGTTTAAGAATGCCTCCTTGTTGCACCAGTACAAGAATGACATCAAATGCCGAGACTTCTTAATGACGCTCTCAGGCCTGACGCAGAAATGGTTCAATTGACTCCCTGCTTCCTCCATTCATACTTTTAAGGAGTTCAAGACTCTGTTCATGCAACACTTTGCCACCAGCCGACAATATCAGAAGACTATGCATGATCTTTTTGCCCTCAAACATAAATCTAAAGAACCATTGAAAAACTATCTACAAAGGTTTAGTCGGATGGTCATGGATGCTCCCTCAGTTACCCCGGAAGTGCATGTCAACGCCTTTTCCTAAGGCTTAACAAACGGAGAATTTTTCAGATCTCTGGTCAAGAAATCTCCTGCCAATTTCGATGAATTGCAAGCTCGGATCCTCAAATATATTTAGGTGGATGAAACCTAGTCCGCCAAAAGAAAGGAAAGTCCAATCCCAGCTATTACTTCCACCTTGGCGGACCGTCAAGCTTCTCCTCTCCCCTGAGAAGCAGGGTGTATCCCAAACAGAGGGAAGATAAGATTGTACAGACAATAAAAATAACTCATGATTCATTTCTCAAGTAGGGCCGAGGGTCACCTTTGTCAGATCAATATTGTGTCTTTCACGAGTCGAATGCTCATTCGACTCGCAATTGTCAACAATATGCTCAAAAATTATGGCGGGCAGCGGAGCAACGAAAAGCCCCCCGAGGCCGAATCCAAATAGCACCTTATCAACATCCTCGCTACCAGGAGCAAAATGTCATTCCAAAACATCGCTCAAACCGACGATCTCCTTCGTCATGAAGGAAATCCCCGTCTTCTTCCTGACCTCAGCCAAAAGCGGCTTGGGAGAAGGAGAAGGATAAGGGGAAAGGGAAAGGAAAGATGGATGCCCGCGGGATGATCCACATGATTTTAGGAGAATCCACGGATGGAAATTCCACTTGCGCCCGTAAGGCTCACGGGCGGAGATTGGAGAACTACGGGGTCAGCACCAGCCGGGGAAGTGGACTAGTCCCCATGATAAGCTTCGGGCCTAAGGATCTAGAGAGAGTAGAGACTCTTCATTATGACACTTTGGTGATCGAAGCTTGGATCTTCAATTACACTGTGAAGAGGGTATTTGTGGATTGGAAAGCTTCGTCAACATCATCTTCAAACATGTTTTTGATCAACTACAGTTGGAAAAGAAAGAATTACACCTAGTGAACACCTCCCTATAAGGATTCATGATAAATCCATCTTTCTCTTTCCCTGGGGGAGGAACCCGCATAGAGAATAAAGCATGTCTCCTTCCTCATCGTAAACACGGTCTCTGCTTACAATGTCATATTGGGGAGGTCGGTGTTGAGCGCATTCCAAGCGATGGTTTCCATTTTCCATCATAAACTCAAGTTTCTGGTGGGAGAACGAATAAGGGAGGCAAAGGAAAATCAGCTGGCAGTCCGAAAATGCTATATCAACATAGTCAAAACTAATTCCCGCACGATACCCCGACTACAAGATACCTTAGTGCAGGCCGTTTAAGAGGTACCATTGTCCCGACCAACCGAAGGGAAAGAAGATGTGCAAATCCCCCGATCAACCGGAAGGAACCACCCGGGTAGTCGCTGAGCTCCGTCCGAAGTTAAAATAGGAATTAATTACATGTCTTTCATTAAATCACGATGTTTTTTCCTGGTCACCCCGAGAGATCACAGGTGTGTCCCCCAAAGTGATGGCCCATCGACTGAACACACTCCCCGATGCTCGCCCTATCCGGTAGAAGAAATGAAAATTTTTACCCGAGTAAGATCAGGTGATACAGACAGTGATTAAGAGAATGAAGGAAGCAGGACATATATGTGAAGTTCGATTCCTGACCTGGCTTGCGAATGTAGTGTTGATACCCAAGTCGGGTGACAAATGGACAGTATGTATCGACTTCGGGGACCTTAACAAAGCCTACCCAAAGGATTGTTACCCCTCCCTCATATTGACAAACTAGTGGACTCCACCTTCGGGTGTGAATTTATATGCATGTTTGACGCTTATCATGGGTATCACCAGATTCCTCTAGCTTTGGAAGACCAGGAAAATGTTAGCTTCATCACCTCTGTTGGGACTTTTTGCTACACTGTTATGCCTTTTGGCCTAAAGAATGCAGGAGTCACTTACCAAAGGCTGATGGATCAAGTATTCGAGCATCAAAGTTGGAGAAACATTGAGATCTATGTGGACAAAATCCTCGTCAAAATTATTTGGGTAGAGGATTTAGTTACAAATGTTGAGGAAACATGTTGTACTCTGAGAAATTATGGACTGAAACATAATCCGGATAAATGTCTGTTTGGTGTCAAGAGTAGAAAGTTTCTCAGGTATATCGTCATAGAAAGAGGGATTGAAGCCAACCCCGAAAAAATCCATGCTTTCCAGAACATGCCCCCTCCCCGCAACCTCTAAGAAGCACAAAGACTCGTAGGTTGCATCACGACCCTGTATCAATTCATCTCTCGTTTCGCAGATCAGAGCTTACCCTTCTTTAAGGTGTTGAAGAAAGCTTCTAAATTCGAATGGAGAGAAGATTGCGACAAGACCTTTGAAGAGTTAAAGGAATATTTCTCCCAACTCCCAATCCTCTCCAAGCCTTTGGCGGACGAGATATTGTGGATATACCTATCAACATCCGGGGGAGCTGTTGCCATGGTTCTACTACGGAAAGAAGACAAGGTGCATCACCTCATCTACTTTTTCATCCGTTTATTTAAAGAAGCGGAGTGCAGGTACAACACCTTGGAGAAGTTGGTCTTCAGGTTAACTTTTGCGGCCCGAAGGCTGCGACCATACTTTCTTGCCCATCCAATCACGGTTCTCACCAACAGTAGCTTGGGCCATATATTGACAAACCCAGAAGCCTCCGGTCGACTGAGTTAAGCGAGTATGACATCCTGCATCAGCCGAGAACGACCATCAGAGCTCAAGCCTTAGCTAATTTTCTTACAAAAATTCCCGATCAGGACAGCGAGGGGGCATGGAAGATTTTTATGAATGGATCCTCCACTCGACATGGTAGTGGTGTGGCATCCTGCTAATCTCTCCATGAGAAGACATACTTCAACTCTCAATCCGACTAAACTTTTGAGCCTCCAACAATGAGGCTGAGTATGACGCATTGTTCGTCAGGTTATAAGCCGCCAAGCAAGTCGATGCATCCCTAGTCATCATCCATTCAGACTCTCAGCTAGCTGCCCAACAGTTAGAAGGCAATTTCTAGATTCGTAATGAGCGACTGCGAAGATACTTGAAATTATTTGAAAAACTCAAGGCTAAATTCCAAGAGGTCACCATTCAAAAAATTCCCCCCATGGAGAACTAGAAGGTAGATGAGTTAGCCAAAATAGCAAGTGAACTAGCTATATGGATTCCGGATAATTTGATGAGTAAAACTTTATTGATAGCTCAAATCGATCAGCCCATCAACCCTGATGTGCCCACCGACTGGAAAACCTATAGGGGACTCTACCTTCTGATCTAGAGGTTGCTCGATTGCTCAAAAGGAGGGCTCCTCGGTTCACCTTAATTGGAAGTATATTATATCGACGCTCTTTTTCACAGTCTCTCCTCAAATGTCTCAACCCTTTCGATGCCTATTACGTCATGCGGAAAATCCATGAAGGGATTTATGGGAATCATATCAGAGGATGGACGTTGGCTCGAAAGATATTATTGATTGAATATTTTTGGCCAACTCTGTAAGCGGATACTGCTCGCTTCGTAGTCGCTTGCATCCCATGTTAGAAACATCAAAATCTCTCTCACCGCCCGACAGAGTTCTTAAAAACCTCCATGGTATCCTTACTGTTTGATTAGTGGGGTATGAATATCATCGACCCTTTCCTGATCGGATCCCAACAGAGGAAGTTTCTCCTGGCAGCAGTTCATTACTTTTCCAAGTGGGTAGAAGCAGTTCCGCTAGCCCGCATAATGGAGGAGGCAGTCATGAAGTTTTTATGGCAGGACATAGTCTGTCGATTCGAGATACCTCATAAACTAATTTCTGACAATAGCCGACAGTTTCAAGGTTGTCGATTAAAGGAGTGATGTGAAGGATTTAGCATCCAACAAACCTTCACTTCAGTTGCTTACCCCAAAGCAATAAACAAGTCGAGGTGGTCAATTGAGAAATAGTCCGGGGACTCAAGATTAAAATGGATCACATGTAGGGCAATTGGGTAAGTGAGCTTCCAAGTATCCTCTGGGCTTATCAAACCACCCCCGAGAGAGCACTGGTATGACCCCGTTTTACTTGGTCTAGGGTAGAGAAGTGGTCATCCCGGTGGAAGTGGGGGAGGAGTCCATTTGGAAAGTAGCCCTAGGACAAGACAATGAGGAGCTCCGTCACCTCGATCTTGATTTAATTATAGAAAGTTGAGAAAAAATAGTTGTTCGACTAGTTGCATACCGGAAGAGGATATACCAGAATTACAACAAGCGGGTCATCTCCCGCTCCTTTCAGGTTGGAGATTTGGTGTGGAAAAGATCAAATCGATGGGAGATGTAGGCAAGATGGAACCTCAATGGGGGAGACCTTTTCAAGTCATCCACAAATTGAATTCGCGGTCATATCACCTACAAGACTCGGAGGGCAAAGATCTTGATCGACAATGGAGCGACAACCATTTGCAGCCTTATCATTTTTAAAGTCTAGTATCCTTCAAAAAAGCATATTTTCCCCTTAAAGAAATTCTGTACTTTCTTCTCCTGCAATACAAAAAGCATCCTTTTTCAGATGGAAGATATTTCCATGTCCTTTTCAAGGCCCAAACTCCCCCAACTATGGCATAGTCAGGGTCGAGATCTATCCCGGCTGCGATATCAATTTCCTCTTTGTCCAAGAATCGAGCATATATCTTATCGTCATGTCATTTTCAAGGCTCAAACTCTCCCGATTGTGGCATAGTCGGGGTCAAGATATATTCCAACTGCGATATCGACCTCCTCTTTACCCAAGAGTCTAGCATATAACGTATTATCATGTCCTTTTCAGGGCCCAAACTCCCCGATTGTGGCATAATCGGGGTCAAGATCTATTTCGACGGCGATATCAACCTCCTCTTTTCCCAAGAGTCGAGCATATATTGTATGACCATGTCCTTTTCAGGGCCCAAACTCCCTCGACTATGGCATAGTCAGGTCGAGATCTATTCCGGCTATGATATCAACCCCCTCTTTACCTAAAAGTCGAGCATATATCGTATCGTCATATCCTTTTTAGGGCCCAAACTCCCCTGACTGTGGCATAGTCGGGATCGAGATCTATGTTGGCTGCAATATCAACCTCCTCTTTTCTCAAGAGTCGATCATATATCGTATCGTCATGTCCTTTTTAGGGCCCAAACTCTCCCGACTGTGGCATAGTCGGGGTCGAGATCTATCTCGGCTGCGATATCAACCTCCTCTTTCCCCAAGAGTCAAGTATATATCGTATCACTATATCCTTTTCAGGGCTCAAACTCTCCCGACTGTAACTTTGTCGGGATCGAGATTTATCCCGGCTGCGATATCAACTTCCTCTTTGCCCAAGAGTCGAGCACATATTATGTCGTCGCGTCCTTTTCAGGGCTCAACTCCCACCAACCGTGGCATGGTCTGGGATAAAATACTCGTCCCGTCTGAGGCTCCAAAAATTCCCCCGACTGTGGTATAGCCGGGGTAGAGATTCATATTGCAAGGATAAAAATAGAAACTCATTTGCATCAAACAAACTCAAAAGGAATTTTTCATTGCAGTAAGGGGCCCAACAAAAGAAGTTAATGACATAAGCATTACATAATTTCAAATAAATTCTGCTATGTCTTCAGTAGAGAGATTGTCGGTGATCTGATTCTGCCTAATGGGGGGAAGAGGCACGCTAGCAGGAAGATGCCCATCATCTTGCAGTTGTCGAAGGGTGTTATCTATATCATGATGCACCATCCGAACGAAGCAAAGGGCAACCATATTGTAAAATTCCTCCAATTGCAAGAATTCCTTCTTCTTGACGATACAACGGACATCCTCCCCAGCCTGATATTCATGGAGCTCAACCTTAGTAGTCTCCACAGCCGTACGAGCGACCTCCAATTCTTATAGTCGGGTCTCCATCGAAACTCGGTAAGCTTCTGAGTCCTTTCTCGCCGACTCCACCGCTGCCTGCAGAGCCGCCTCCGCCTCTACTTTGACTTTTGCCTTAGCCCAAAGAGATTCTATCTCCTCTAGCCGAGCCTCCGCAAGCACTTGGGATGACTCGAATGAGGTTCGGGTCGCCCTAAGTTCTACGTTCAATAACCCAAGCACCTCTCGACCAGCCTCCAAACCGGTTCGGGCTATAATTGCCTAGGTCCTCGCCTCCTCCAGCCTCTTCACCTGGATCTCCCTGGTGATCTTTGCCATCTCTATCCTCCTCTTCTGCTGCTTCCGCAGCTTCCTCCTCTCCTCCTTCAAGACATTAATCTTGGCCTCCAGAGTATCAACCTGATACTTCTCAGTGCTCAAGTCATGGGCCGCTTGAATCTTTGCCACATTCAGGTCTGCGTTTGCCCTCCTTAACTGGGTTAGTTCCGCTTGGATGGTGGCCAGATCACCAGCCAAATTCTTCATACGGGCAACCTCAGGCCATGCTTCACCCATTGACGCCCGCATGTTGACCACCAGGTCGGTGGATGGGGCTAAAGCAAGTTGTGCCTCCAAATCCATCACACAAGTGGTCATTTCTCAGCGTCCCCGCCACAGTTCCCCGAACCGCTGACTAAACACCATTAGTTTGGACATGTGATCGGCGTTGGTCATTATAAGCTCTTTAGTCAGTGCCCTAAATGATAGGCCCCCAACCATCTCCTCTCCCTCCATTCATCTGGTCGTCGCTGGATCGTGGAGGACGATCTCCAGTCAGTCGTCACCTGGAGTCTCTCCTCCGTGAGAGGTCGCCTCTGCAGCAATGGCAGACTCCTTACCCTCCTGAAGGCCCAGGGGATGTGATGGGTCACCTCTTTCTGTAGGAGCAACCTCGGTCCTTCCCTCCAACCAAGTTGTGGCGGCGTGAGACGAAGCTACAACGTCCTCAACCGGGTAGTTCTCTGACTCAAGGGGGAGACGCTGGGAGATGAACTAGCAATGGCAAGGGACCGCTGTTAGTTCGAGCTCTGATCCGAGAAGCCCTTGAGCTCAAAGGAGGAGTCAGGGTCCGAACCCTTGAAGGGGAGATCAGAATTCGATCCGGTTGGGTTGGACAACAAGGGGTCGCCGACTCCTCCGACACCATTGTTTCAACAACTGATGAGGGATGATTGGCAGTGCTGCGGTCGGGGGGGGGGGGGCTGCAGCCAGAGAGGCGGTTGCCCCTTTTGGGATCAATGTTATGGCACGTAAGGTCCCCTCCTGACGACGTGCGTCCTCTTCAGTTAGGTCGACGATCTCGACCAGGCGCGCCTCCAAATCTTCTGCTGGAGGAAGTCTTGCCTTGTTAATCGCTGCTTACAACATGGTATCGGCTGCACAAAATGAAAACCTTCAATTAGATACCAAAAGTATGTGAGATACAAAATATTACCGAAGGAAGCACGTAGGGAAGTCAGGATTGGACTCAGCCCAAATAGATGTAGCAACCCCTCCTCAAGCAACGAGCTGCTATCAAATTTCAAGTCCTTTATTTCTTTTGGAAGTCTGAAAGAAACCCAACTCCAAATGGTGGTTCTTCAAACTAGGTGGCTCAGGCATTTGGGCTTGCCAACGAGTTGGCCAAGACACTGAGCTGGGAGGCTTGACGAAGAAGAACTGGGATTTTCACCCCTTATGTGAGGAAAGGAGGTGTTTCAGGAGGTTGGTCCCAACTCTGGCCGAGAAAAAAAACACCCTATCATCCATCTTCTTTGGGTAGAAGAAGTAATGAAGGACACAAGGAGAGAGAGAAATGTGATATAATCGAAAAATAAGAAAAATATCAGTTAAAATCCAAAAGGAATTCAGACTAAATTGAGATAAAGGAATACGAAAGTATTGAAAAACTTTCCCAAAGAAAGGAGGAATGGGGAATCGCAGCTCATTCACCAACTGACCCCTAAAAAAAGTAAGAAACCCCGGCGGAGGGCAGTCAGAATGGTCATTGTCATTCGACAGCAGAAGAAGATGGTCGGTTGGAATGTCATAAGTGGTTTTTAACCAATCTAAAGAACCACTCGTAAAGCTAGATTCTATCGACCTATACCACAAAAATGCAGAGAGCCCAGCAGCCATTTGGCACAAGAGATGTTAACTAAGAAGCTAACTACCGAAAAAGAGTGAGGACATAGAACTTACGGAGAGAAGCAAACTAAAATGATTGGACACGAAGAAGAAGGTAGGCGGCGAACATAGAAGAAATCACTTGAGGAAGACAATGGTACTCGTTAATAACATATATATACTACATTAACGTAAATCATGACCGTCAAAAGCCTATTACCACAAAGCGGGATGGCTTATTTAGTCGTTGGATTAGACATGAGGATAATGTCAGATCTTTGCAATCATCACAATCTCAGCGACCCCTTATTATCCTCGCAGATGGTCACATCACATTAACACGACACAACCTCGACAGCGTGCTAACGCACCCAAACCCAGAAACCAAGACAAATTGAGTATGATGGACATTTAAAAGGCATGGTCACGATTATTGATACCAAATCCCGCATTTAAAGTAAAATCTCGGGTCAAGTCTAAAAGAACACCACATGGACACGAAGGGGCCACACAATAGTCCAGTCAGTCAGACTGGCGACTCCTTCCACTAGACTTGAAGGGAAGACATGTGATACGGGAGGTAATCGGGTGGTACCACATGGTGGGAAAGTCAATATGAAGGCAGAGGTGACAGTCAAAGGAGACCAACAGCCTCCCGTCTCCTGGGACTTCCATCTCCCGGGACTCCTGTCTCCTAAGACTCCCGGCTACCAACAGCCTCCTGGCTCCCAGTCTCTAGGCTCCTGGAACTCTCGTCTCCTGAGCCTCCTACCAACAGCCTCTCGGCTCCTGAGCCTCCCGTCTCCCAGGACTCCCGTCTCCCGAGACTCCCATCTCCTGAGACTCCCCGCTACCAACAGCCTCCTGGCTCTTGAGCCTCCTGGCTACTAGCAGCCCTCGATTACCTCTGTCACGATCAGAATATCCTCCACATCACCTAGAAATTGATAGTCGTTCATCCGAAATGGATGCAGAGAACGTGGGCATTACTCTGCGGAAAATATGAAAAATGTAGTCATTTACCCCTAGTAAATAGGAGTAAATGGAGTAACGTGGACGGAGATAGCGGGACACATGGAGAATGTGGAGGAATCTACAAACTCTATAAAAGATTGTCTGCCCCCGCAAACATAGATACGCACACATACACATCTATAAACTCTAGCTATTGTTCATCTTCTCTGTTCCACCTCAATTGACTTGAACGTCAAAGTAACTACACCGAGAAACTTCTTGACCGTCATTCTAATTGTCTCTTCCCTAGCCTATCTCAGGTGGGAACACACATGCCTCCCCCAAGTTCTTCCTATTATCTGATGATCGACGACAAAGTTAATATATACGCTCAATCACCAATAAATCATTCGCCGACATTCCTAAATATAATTAATAGATTATTTCTCTTTAAATTTTATTCCTTTCTCTATTTTTCTTCTCTTCATCATAAATTTTATATCTTTATCGTCATGCTCTCGGTCCTCCACAAGTTGTTATAAACATCTTCTCTTTTTATTTAATTCACATAACAAAGGATTAATTATCAGCTAAATTTTGTTATCAAATAAATTTAGTTGTTAATTTATCTTTTTTTTAAATTGATCAATAATTTTTTAAAAATAACGATTAAAATGTATATTAAATAGTATTATATTAATTTATCATAATTGTCAAATTTAACTAGTATTTTTTATAGTTTACTAAGCCAAATTTAACTTTATTTAGTAAATTAAAAATATTTATTAGTCAAATATATTATTTTTAAATATATTATTTTTAAATAAATTATGTTTGAAAGTTTAGTAGATTTTTCTACTATTTTTATTTCCATCCATCCAAGTAAACAGAGTCTTACTTTTCATATTTTTATTTTTCTTAATTTTATTTATACCAATTTTTTTTCTTTTTCTTAAATTTTTTCCCATAATTTTATTTGCCCCCTAAACTCAGAACCTTCATTCCTTAGCGCACACCCAACCTCCGTGCAACCTCAACGGAAACCCTATATCTCACATTGAAAACCCTAAATCTCACACCTAAAAACTCTTCCTCTTCCTCTATTCGACATTAAAAAAAAATCCTAATGTTATGTTTACTAAGACAGGCGAATCAATGAGGAAAATGAATCAACTAAGAAAAAATATCCCTAGTGAAGGGAAAAGGAAAAGAAGAAAAGGGAGAGAAAAAAATCCCTAGAGAAAGAAAGGAAAGAAGAGAGAAGAGAAGGTAGAGGGAATGGAAGAAGGAAAGAACTCAAAAAAGGAAAAGGAAGAGACAGAGGTTGTTGGCGCATGGGACAGGTCGCTCGCGAGTGCAAGAGATCTTGAGGGGACGTTGCCGCTCGTGCTCGTGAGCACCCGTGAGGGGATGCCACCGCTCATGCTCATGAGCGGTCGTGAGGGGACTTCGCAGCTCACGCTCGCGAGCGGCCATGCGGGAACACTCATCGTTCGTGACGAGCATGAGCGGTCGTGCTGGGCCGATTGCATAGGGTTGTCGACGGCTCACGAAGTTGAGGATGTGACGAGAGACGCGACGGGAAGGGAAGACGTTCTGTCCAATTTTGGGTGGATAATTTTTTGTTCACAAATCAATCGGCGGATGAATTCATAAATTCTTCTGTCTATTATTTTATAATAGGTAAACGAGGGAAAGGATAAATAATCCTTCCTTCCTTGCGAAATAAATAACAGAAAACTTTTCTCAGTTTCTGAATCCATCCTCCCAAATAAATCCGTCCTCCCAAATAAACTGAGCATAAATCTCTATTCATCCTCCGTTAAACATTGAATTAATAAGAAACAACGACATTATTCTCTGTTCGACATTATCCTTTATTAGGAGCAACGAAAATCTACGTCGAATGAAGCCTTCAACCAATTGGTCATTGCAAACTCTATTCATCCTCCATTCGAAAGACACCGAGAAGCCAGAGCCTTCTTCTTCTTCTCTTCATCAAAGAAAATAGTAATTGTCAAATTGCGAAGTATGTTATTTTCCCATTTTATTTTTCTTTATCCTATTAATATTTATTTTCTTTACATTTGAAAAGAGTATTTTCATAGCTAGAACAACTTAAAGTTTTGAAAGTTTGCGATAATACAAAATAATTTATTTTAGTATATGAATGCTGTATAGTTTATAAACTATAAACATCATTTTTTTTTAATTATTTGGATTGTCGAACATGTCCATACGTACCAATCAATTTTCATTCTTGTTTTTAAATTATTAACTTACTAAGTCATTTTTTAAATGTAGATGTTTTGGTATGAGATGAGATCATGAACGAGCAAATCACCCTGGGCGAGCTGTCCTTAGGGAGAATCAGCTTCAAATGGTCCGATGATGAGTGAACTCCAGGGATTCCTGAAGAGTTAGAATGGAGGCCGAAACTAGGGCTATAAACGAGTCAAGCCGAGCCAAACTTTGTAGTGTTCAAGCTTGTTTGATAAGGTAATCAAGTCAAGACGAGCCGAGCCTAAAAAGAACCAAGCCGTTGAAATGATTGTTGAAGCTTGGCTTGATTTCTTTTTTATGAGCTCAAGTTTGTTTTTTTTTTTTTGAGCTCAAGTTTGGTTTGAGCTTGATTCGTTTAGATATTATCGAACTCTTAATTAAAGCTTGTTTAAAACTTTTATATTTTAAGCTTGTTTGATTGATTATTGAGCTCAATAATATAAATTTATTTGTTTATTTAACATGTTGATAATAGTTTTATTGATAAACATGGTTCACGAATATTGTTCACGAACATTATTCACGAATAGTGTCACGAATATTAACAAGTTGAACATATATGTGTTCAAGTTTATTCGTTTAGTTTAACAAGTTATTCAAGCTTGTTCATTTAATTAATCTTATGTGTATTGAATGAATATAAACAAGCTCTTACCAAGTCGAACACTAAGCTTGTTCATGAACGTTTGGTTCATTTACAGCCCTAGCCAAGGCAGACCTTGGCGTAACCACTCTGGCGCTCAAGTCAAACTTTCATGGTTAGGGAAGGAGAAGAAAAGTAGACAGTAGAAGTCTAAATTCCTTCTGCGTTTACCTGCACCCGCGAGAGAGGGCTCATCTTTATACTACCTTGTAGGAGAGAGACACGACCCCCACATTCCCCTATCCACGTCCCCGGTCACCCACGTTCTGGTTAAGGGGATGTCACGTCGCCCCACATTACTCGCTTCTTCCATCAATCATGTTCAGATGCAATGTGGTCCCACGTTCTCCACATTCTTCGCTAGCCATGTCATCCACACTCAGGTTCCTAAGGTGGAGGAACTCGAGATGCTCAGTCAGCGAGGAACCGAGTAGAACGTTTGAGGAAGGGATGAGGCGGTCGAATCTCGAGGAGTTGGGAGCAGTTGAGTTCCATGGAGTCGGGAGCGGTTGAGTGTCATAGAGTCGAGAGCGGCTGAGTGTCACGAAGTCAGGGAGCCCACAAAGTTGGGTGTCCATGGAGTCGGGCTTCTATTACGTCGAGCGTCGAGGAGTCGAGTTCTCGTGAGGTCGGGCGTCTATTGTCGAATAGAAGGATTGACGCTGAGTCGATTTTAGGTCGACTTGGCCTATCCGCGGTTATATCAGACTCGAGCTCTACTTGACCTGACTCAGGCCCCCATCTTGACCAAGTGTGGTCTCGTCTTACCTTTGACTTACAACTCAACTTGACTTTTGATATGACCATGCCACGTGAAGGTCAACTATCTTCCACATTAGTAGCTATCATCCAAACCACTTCACTTACAAACTAGTTTAATCATGTCAGTTGAGCATGCCTCTATTTCTAGTGATGTTGGACTTCTCAAACAACACCTAGTGCAGCTACCATATTAGTTGTTCTTCTATCTATTGACCATCCAAATTCATCAATTATGATTCCAACATCTTCACAGCAGGGTATATTTACACTTGAATTAAATCTGATCAAAATATTTATTTTTTGTATATTATTTTAACTTGTTCAAAAATTAATATTTTTTCTCTTTTTATTGTAGGTCGTCATATACATTCACCATCCCAACCATCTAAAGGCTTTCACATACACATTATATGGAAAACGAGATAAAGGGGGAAGAAAAATTATTGTGATATTGAAATCAATTCACAGTAGGCCAACGAGCCTAACAACCAATATATTTACTATCGAGTTGGTGTGCAATTTTTTACCAGTTGCATACAGAAATTTTTAGAAAATCTTAGGATTAGATAAAATTCAACTAACTCAGCGCATTCAAATAATACCTTTTAAGTTAAATTATTTACAATAATTTCTTTTTTAATAAATTATAGAACTTATTATTTTTTTTTTTAATCAATCAGTGTTTGAGTTTCAAGATTGTGATATATAAAAATTCATCTTTTGAAATTGATGTAATTGAGGGGGTGACATAAACATTATTGTACTGAGGAGATCGAGAGGATGAGTATACATGATGTAGGAGCATTCAACAGCATGATTAATTTATATTCTTCGATATGACTATATTCTCCTTTGAGTTATGATGAGAAAAAAATAAGGTTATCAGCCTCCCTTTTGGGCCTTGAAGAAGGACGATCGAGACTACCGACAAGAAAAATGACAAATCCATAGCCTCCTGACGCGGTTGCGCTCTATTCAGAGTATGGACGAGGCAAAATCTACTTTCTAGTCACCACTGAAATTCTAGATTTAGTCTTTTAACCTTTTCTTTTATTTGTTTTAAATTTTTAGGATTAGTTTTATTTTTTAAAAGTTAGTTTAGATTTTTTTTCTAAAAATTAGTTTAGATTTTATCTTTTTATTAAGATTAATTTTCTTTTACTTTTTTTGTTGCGACTTTTTCTTATTTCTTAAGCTATTTAAACAAGGGTTAGTGCTCTTGCAAAAAGATAGATTGAGTTTGATTTTAATTTGAATAAAAATTATTTTTCGTTTAAACCTAGAGGCGGTTCTCTTTGTTGGTGAATTCCCTTCTTCTTATGCTTTCTCTGTAACCTCTCTTCGAACGTCGCACCTAGAGATTTCTCCCCTACGCCAATTGGTATCAGAGTCTTAGATCCATGAATGATTATTGCGGTCATGATCGTGGTTGTGAAAGACATGTTCTGGCTAAGGAAGTCTCACACCAGGATCGAAGCGTATCGTACAATTTCATCGAAAATCTACAGAGACAAGTCACGAATTTATTCCAGCGTCTAGCGGCGCAAGATCTTGAAGATCGTGAGGAACGTGGTCGAGGTCATGACAGGTATGTTTCGGCTGAGGAAGTCTCACACTATGATCGTAGTGCCCGAGATCTTAAAGGTCGTAAGTTCTTATATTTTAATTTGGATAAAAAATTTCTTGAGAAAAATATGGACGACAAGATCAAAATAGTCGATGATCCAATTTACGATGAAGACAAGACCGAGTCAATTAACGAACTAGTATATGACGAGTCACGGAGTTATTCCAGCGTTTAGCGACGCAAGATCTTGAAGATCGTGAGGAACGTGGTCGAGGTTGTGACAGACAGGTTCCGACTGAGGAAGCCTCATACTGTGATCGTAGTGCCCGAGATCTTAAAGGTCGTAAGTTCTTTTATTTTAA
>JBBUKS010183942.1:0-45898 GCA_038050645.1 Hedychium gardnerianum
AGTAGAGGATATTTTCAAAAGACAAGGAGTCCCAGCTACATATATATATTCACACATAACTAAATTAAACAGAAAGCTTGAATAGTAGCGTAGTTAGTACAATCAATAATGCACCTTTATAAAGGGAAAATTGAAATCCAAACTACAAGGCTGGTCAACATCCTTCAGTGAAGGGTTTCAGAACAAATTGTAATAAATTAGTGTCTCAATTCTCAACTGGATTAATCTTCTCTATGCAAGAGATTTAATATACACTTTAAGCTTATAGTACCTCTGTATACATTAAGAAATAGAAATTGGTATTGTTTAAAACTGAGACATTTATCAATACTCAGTGTAATATAGTTAGTTGATCTGTGGCGCATGTAAAGGATCCCCAATCATATTTTTGCCACAAGCACAATAGAAGCTTATGTGCTTGAAGATACAGGTATAAGGATTATTACCACTGATCTGATAAAGATGGTCGGATGAAAGCATAATAATGTCCCCCATGCACCCCACCACTGTGTACAAGAACACTGAAACCAAAGAAAATAAACAAAGGATAAGTTCATTTGAAATCAGTTGCATTCTAGTTATTTCATATTAGATACATAAGAGATAATATTGAAGACAACTGATGCAATAAGCAAATGATCAGAAAATAATTGAAAAGGTGATTATGATAATATTTTACTCAACTTCCTGCAAAGTGGTATGTCGTGTACATACTAGAGCTCAATGTGGTCAATTGTCCTAACAAGGCGTGAAGTTCTATTGGAATATGCACATTTTTTAACTAAATTGACCCCTAATATTATAACTGTCAAATGATCTCAGTACAAGCTAAAATCTTTAAACTAAATTGAATCCTTAAACTATGTTTTATTTACAAGCTTTCTGCAACAACCCCAAACACTTGGGATTAAGACCCATTTTATTTGGCATTTTTAGTTTCAGTTTCGTCCTTCATTAAAAATTCTTTAGCATCAGTCATAATTTATTATGGCAGAGTAAAATACCAAAAAAAAAAAAAATAGTTAATCTCTAACAATAGAAATCTTAATTGATTAAAGTAACAATAAGGAGAAAATTTGATTTTAAAATGCAGTATCCTTCTCAACTGTAACATTAGATGATTAATATAATTAATTAGCTGATGAATTTTTCCAATTCATTCAGGAAATAGCATGGATGTGAAATAGATCCAATTTATTATGAAAATCATGAACTTCAAACATATATTAATGAAATTCAGTTCTTAATTTAGCAGGTATCATGTAGGATCCTCTTTTGTCTAGATAAACACCTTCAAGAGTCTATTTAATCGCTTAAATGCATGCTGAGTTGCTTCTTTATGTTAAACCTACGTCATGAGAATCTTTAATTGTCAAAACAAGAAAAGATTCATTTGTCTTGCATTGTCAATAATCAACTTGTTCACTAGTTTGTAGTTTGTTAAGCTAACACTCAAGTGGTTGCAACTACATGCCAATTCAGGGAGAAGTCTTTAGCAATGAATATCTGAGAATACAATGTGGAGCAGAAATATGGATTATTAATTAGGTGATTGCTCATTGATATGGAGACAAGATAAAGATGTGCCTGATAGTAGTTATTTGTTTGTGAAGTTAACACTTCAACAGATGCTACCACATGCCACATTTTTAGAAATGGATATCTGATAATTACATTGCAGAACAGAATAATGAATTGTTAATTAAATGATTATTTATTTATGTGGAGAAAAGATAAAGATGTATACAATAGTATTGATAATAAGTTGAGCATTCAAAGCTTTCAAACGATATAGATCCATTGAGGGAAAATTTATTATAATTATTTCTATATGAAAACTTTTTAATGATATTTTTGAAGTTTAGATCAAAATTCAATGTTGCAGGATGGGTGATGCCAATAACTTTTGCCCCCATTACCTCAATGTCCACATTTTCTAATTTTCTTAATTTAAAAAAGGATATTACCTGTGAAGAGTATAGAGGTTGTGAATACTCCTATCTGCATCGGGAGAGAGATATTTACCATTATCCCTATCAAGGTCTAACTGAAGTGGAAACTCATAGCGATCATTTATCTGCATACCAAGGAAGAATTGGCCATAAATATGAAATAAGAAGTTATGAAAAAACTATCCTAACTCCTAATGATATTAGATTGCAAATTTGGCAATACACACATTTTAGTATAATGTTCCGAGCTCAAAGTGTGGAACCCAAATGAATTTTCTTCATGATCCTAATTAAAGTAACAAGGTCTCCCACATGAGTGTGATCAATTCATTTATTCCATATTCAGAGACAAAATGAATTTGTGTAGTTGTTCAGGTTCAAAGAGTTAATATATAAGCTGAAGAGGATGGACTCAAAGATGATAGCTGATATGAATCTGTTGCACAACCATATTGATATGTGCAACTGCAACCGAATCACCTCCTTTTCAAGGATTCCAGGCTTACATCTATTTACCATTTTGGCTCTGGCACCAAAAAGTAAGCTGCAAGTCTAGAATTATAGAATATACAAGCTAAGCTTCTATGTTGAAATAACATACAAATAGACAAGTAAAATCAAGCACCCAAATTATTATCCTAGTTCACATCCAGTTGGATGATGGAAACCTATTTCTGAATGGCCTTTATGTTCTTATAGTGTCCATTTCCCTCCTATGCAACCCAAAGGAATATACTAAATAAGGGGAACGGGTTACACATTGCATGGAAATTTAAAACAGCAGCTGTCCTGTATTTAAGTCTGCATAATATATTGGTGAAGGTTGTTGCCGTGTGACCTGGTGGTCACGAATTCAAGTCGCGGAGACAACCTCTTGCAATGTAGGGTAAGACTATGTGCAATAGACGCTTTCCCAAGACCCCACATCGGTGGGAGTTTTGTGCACCGGGCTGCCTTTTATAATATATTGGTGGAGAGATAGAGTGAACCCTTGAAAAACATATCATACTTGTTTACATCAGAAGGTAATGCTGATTGAATAGTGAATGCATATCTGTTAAGTATTAACTGAGAGATTTCAGAAAATATATCAAGCAAAAATAAAAATAATGGAAAAAAATTTAGGATAATAACCCTTAATAACAAGGTTCACAAAAAATTAAACAGAGAATGCATATTCATTAAGTATTAACTGACAATTTCAAGAAAATACAACAACAAAAATAAAAAATGAAAAAATAATTTAAGATAAGTAGGGACCATAGCCCCTAATTTCAATGTCCATAAAACAATGTCTATGAAGGTCATTGGTGATGAATTCTCTAACAAATCTTAAGCAAAATTTTCAACTATGTCCTAGTCATAGAGAAGAATGAAATAAACAAAGTATTCATTTTGCATTAAAAGGCAATCTCTAAAATCTGACCTTGTGTTTATTCAAGCAAGGATTTTTAAAATCTTAAATGCTGAGATATATTCAACACAAATATTCCTGATACCAAATATAATTTGAAACAAAAAGATGGAAGCTTGCAATAAAGAGAATGATGAATGATCATATTTTATTCACAAAAATAAAGCAAAACAGTGCAGCCTAGATCTGCATTTCACTGACCTTCACCATTGTATCTCTCGTGAAATCATATTCAAAGCGCTTTAGTTGGAGTTGCAAAACTGGCGGGAAGTCAATGAATAGAACACCTTTCTTAGCATCCTGACAGAATCACAATTATAAAGGTGATTGTACAAGTGTCAAAAAATAATTAAGGTACTTCAATTGTCAAAAAAGATAGTACAAGTGTTGTGGTTCAAAATTCTAAATGCAGAAAAAAAAAATTATGTTGCTAGATATTTTGATGTTGTTTCTGAATTTTTCCAAAAATACATAATGGACTCCAATTTCAAAGTTTTAGAGAAATAATAAAATGAAAGAAGAATTTTTTCTCCAGTCAATATAAACAGGAAAGAATCTAAAAGATGGATCAAGAGCAAATGTTCTAGATCACACTTTTTTCTTAATCATAAAAGATCAGGATAAGGAACTTAGTTGTTGTAATAAGAATCTATTTATAAATGATCATATACAATCTAGGTAGTTGGGACTTGATAGACTTAATTTAATTTACCAAGTGAAATAAGAACTACCAGAAGATCAGCATTTTAGTTCAACATACCTGTAACCCATGGCTTTCTGCTTGATATTTATTATCTCCCTCAAGCCGCTCTACTTCAACATACTTATCAAATGAAGCATAAACATCTCGACAACCCTTTACATCTAACTGTAAATCTATATAAAATGCAGCCAAGATAGCATTAATTATAAGGAAACATATCCAATGAGTGCAGAGTCACAGCATTTACATACCGTAAAATGATTCTTTTCTGGTCGATTTGTAGTCCACATTGATGCATTCAATATAGTTCATGTGATGTCCTTCAAACAAATTCTGGATTGTACCCTCAACCACAGTTCCCTGTGTCAACATTGAATATAACAATTTAATGAATGAAATAGATAAATGTCAACAACGACCCTTTCAATACAATTTTTCAAACCTTCATCTTGTCTTCTAATTTTTCACAAAGAACCCTGTTAAGTTCTTGGACATCATGTTGCATGAAAGAATCATACGTGTCCCAACCAAAAGATTTTGTCAACTCCTTTGTAGCAACACTGTTATCACTATACTGAAGTTTATAGTACAGACTCTGAAGAGCCAAGGGAATGCTTCCGGATGGCATATCATTTTCTGTTGTTGGCATGTGATAAACAGCCTAGAAATGAGATTTGTAAGATCATTCTCAGAACAATTTGATCATACAACAAAATGAACTGTCGATTACCTTTCTGAAGTATGGAATATGATATAGAGTCTGTAGAAGAGAATTCATGTAACAAGTAGCTCCCTGGTTCTTAAGGCCAACATAACCTGTTTCCTTTCTTGAATCATAACTCCAGTAATCTACAACCTTACGTACAGTGACTTCAGCTTCAATTACACAAGTATCATTGACAAGATATCCTCGACTTGAATCATAGAATTCACTTAGAGACATAAATGAAGTGAAACCCCAATCACTTTCTCGTGCATTAAATTGGTGTTGTGCATCTGCATTTAGAAAAGACTTAGAAGAAGACAAACGGAAAAATATCAACTCTTCAAGGGAAATAACATATTTATAACAACTAAAGAAAAGAATTCTCAATTAGATCCTTATGCAAAAACGCTAACACACATTTTCTCAGAAACCTGGAGACTAGAGAACATTCTAGAAACCGCCACAGGAATGTTGAACACTGCCTACTTTAATGAAAAAAGAAAGAAAAAACAGCCAGGAAATAATATAAAGGTTACTTGAAACAAAGTGTAATTAATTCAATGTTTTAACAAGACGTACAAAAAAATAATATTCAAAGATTAAAAAAAATACTAAAATGACTGTGTGGGAATATTAGAGAGGATCAAACAAAAAATACTACTAATCGGAAGCAATTAGTTGGTAGATGATATAAGTGAGAAAAAGAAAAGTTGAAATGGTAGGAAAAGGTGGTGTGGGCAAAGGGAGACAATTTTTTTTTTTAATATAATAAGAAATTACTGAATTGATTCAATTGGTAGTAGTGATAAAGCCATAAATAGAGCTATCTATACATAGAGCTCAATAGAAGGATATATTGCAAAGAAGATATGATGGCACCAAAGATGATTGCCTCAACCAATACCATCGGTCTTTTCCCAAAGAGCCACCTTTGTATCAATCTTCTACACTATTTCCCAAAGATGAGGCTACAACACTATTCTGATTACACTCTTGAAGGGGCCTTTATGACTATAATTTAAGCAGTCTTGAAAAATCATTTGCAATGGTATTTCATGGATGAAGAACTACTCAACTAACTTGCTCCTCAATATAAAGAAAATGTCTCTGTTGGTCATAAATAGGAGATAGTTCAATTGATGTTATAACAAGGGTTACAAATTGTTCAAATAGTAGATATGGCAAGAGATGGAGATCTGAGAAACAATGGCATAAGTAGTTTAAAACTTTAACTGTGCATTCAGAAACGTGCAACATTGTACACTTTCTAAATCATCATTAACCAACCAACCTGGATCATGCATGCATGATTACTAGAAAGGCAATTCATGGGCTTCACATTCCATAACTTGAATCTCTATAAAGCTTTAATTTCACTATTCCAATATTATAAAGTTTAATCACATGAGTGGATCTCAGTTCTTCAAATAAAACCAAATTTCATAAGTACAGCAATGCCAGAATTATGTGTTCTCTGCGTCATGTCCAGAACTTTGAGTTGTTTACTTGGTTCCCATATAACAGATTATCTCGAGTCTGTCCCTTTGTAACAAAACAACCGCATGAAATCAAGGCAAGGAGTAAATTTATAAGAGATGATATACCTTTTATTATTGTGTACTTTCCATTAATTTGATTGACAACTGCAAGTGAGAAATGCGCGAATCTACTCCAACCATATGGCAAGTTAACTGAATCAGCAACATCGAGGTATAAAGACAAGTGGTCTACATTATTTCCCTTGGGGAAAATTAGCACCCGCCTGTAACAGTCAAATCAATGCTCAATGACCTTCAATCACCCGAACTGAGTGAGACGAATCATGCACCTAGGAAATAGAGACATAACAGGCATTATACGCATCAGCTTACCACTTGTACACTCCAACGTAGAAAATATCAGAGTAGAGCTTCTTGGTGTTCGACCTGGATAAATTATCAATTGTCCACCTATATTTGAACGTAGGAGGATCCTCCACCTGTTGGCTCTCCGGTGCAGTTGCTGCCTCGGCCGATATAACTAAGCAGGAAAAAGAAAAAAAAATGGAACGTGAAGCAGAATAACGCATTAAAAATCAAAATCAAAACCAACAGTAACCTAGGCGCAACATCATAACTTTTCGGCGACCGAAGAAGGAACTCCTCACAACCAGTAGGCTTGACGAAAATCCAAAAAAAATTTACCTTCCATCGGCTGAGGTCCCTCCGCGAACTCCTGATGCGGGACCAGTATCTCCTCGTCCCCCTGCTGCTGCAAAAAAACCGAGTCACGCGAATCAGTGTCAGATCCACCCAAAACAACTATGCCTCGATTGAGAAAAGACGCCCAAGTAAAATCATGATTGGGTCAATAGACATCGCAATTCAACCCGAGATGGAGTGCAGGCAGAGACGCGCATTCCAAACCCTAGAACCGACACGAATCGCAGTGGAGCAAGCGAGATCAACAAGTCAAAACCAAGTTTACAGCCCCGTCTCGAGCGAGAGAATCGATGACTAGGGCGACCAATGAGCATGGTAGGAATTGTTGAAAGAACCGTACGTCGGGAGGGGGCGGCGTTATCATAGTCATGGGTGGTCGTTTGCTGCGGCGATTGCGTAGGAGGATCCGAGGCGGAGAATCGCCGGCGGGGAACGGGAATCGGGAGGAGAGGAAGAGGACCGAGCCCTTCGACGGGATCAAGCGACGAGTCCTGTTGGTGCGCAGACGACGAAGGGGCTTTATTTACAGGTAGTGTACACCGCGGGAATGCACTCGGGGATCGTGGGGCCCACGTATGACCGTGTGGATTTGGGTACGATATCGGGTGTGAGTCTGCTGCGTGAGTCACGCTAGGTGACCGCTACCCTACCTTAAGCGTCCCAAACTGTTTACCCATATCGATCTCCTCTCAACGACGGTGGGGAACCGCAGTGGACCCCAGTGCACTTAGTGCCACAGTGACGTTGTGGGTCGAGACACCTAGATCCGACATAGTGGAACATTTCTAATAGTTTATGGTATAAAAAAAAAGTGAAACCCTCCGCGCCCCAGCGCACTACAGTCGAGTAGCAAATGTCTGAACGGATTCTAGAGACGGTGTGAAACTTCACTTATGACTATTATATATCCTGTTAATTTTATAATGTTCAATCTAATCTTACTAAATTTTTCTCATCCATAAGTAAAATAAATTAAAAAATATTCAGGACGAATAATTTAAAAATCCAACATCCTTTTATTACATATAAAACTTCACTTAGTACTGAACCATACTCCGAGAGCTTTAATAATTTACGTAAATTAATATAAATAATATTTTTATATGTTATTCCTTTGACCGCATGGGTTGGTTAATATCAAAATGTTACCGCATATAAATCCGTAATGGATTCTTAAATATGAAAGGCCTCATTCTCACTCCTCACATGAGCTACTATTACTTGGCTTAATTTACTTGTAGGGCATAGCATTGATAATAATTTTATAATAAAATAAATTGAATTTTAATTAGGATATATAAACTCTCTAAAACTAAATTTTATTTTTAAAAATTACCAAACTATAATTTTTTTAATATATTTTAAGATTTTTTTCGTTTGGAAACTTCTAGATTATAAATTTATTATATTTTACGGTTATAAATATATTTAATGATTTATAATATGGATAATTTACATCCATTATTATTTTCTCAATTTGTTCATTGTTATAGGTCTCTGCTTAACCTAACAGAGAAGGTAAAATCTAAAATTTCACACTTTTCCTTTACTTGTTTTTTTTAATATATATTTTAAATAGGAAGTGACTTAATTACGGTACATAAAAATTATAATGACCAACAAAGGAACATTATTAGGAAATTTATCAAGAAAACTATTGAGGAACTAAAATATATTAAAGAATGATACTACAGATAGAAACTACAATTATATATTAATTGATTTTAATTTACTTTATTAATTAAATATTTAGAAATTAAATTAATAACATATATGAGGTACAAAATCAAACATCTTAAATTATAATTAATATATTTTAAATAAAAAATGAGAGTCACGTACGTAGATAAAAATATCAAGATAAATATACAAATATATAAAGATCAACAGATAAAAAAATAAAATTTTGAGAGTTAAATGATATGTACTTGAATAATCAATCAATAAATTTTTTAATTTTTTTTATAATTTATGTATTTAACTCTTACAATTTAATTAATTTTAAAGATGATTAATTTGATCTCATCAAATTTTTTTATTGATCACTAAATAAATCAAGAATCATAAATAAATCATGATAAACGGACCAACATCATAATTTTTTTTAATTCTCCAGATGTAATATGTCGATTTGAACAGACCATCTCATTTTTTTTTTATCATCATAGTATAGTTAAGGTCATAAATATTTTAAGTTAGACGATGTAAAAATAAAAATAAAAGTCAAAAATTAATAAAATCAAAAAATGTATTTAAATATAAAATAATAAAAAATAAATAAATAAAAGATTTATATAGTCGATTTCTTGTTCGTATTATATTTCGAATTAAGTCATTTTTAAAATATTTGACGAAGGACGAATTTATATTAGTTTTCATATCGCATTTTTCATTGATCCAAACAAAAATCTCATTCCTTATTTTTTTTTTTAAAGAAAAAGTTTATAAGTAGAATGGCGGGGCCCTATTTAATTGCTAAACACGGAAGGAAGTGGCGAAGAGTAAATGAAAGAGTTGCAGCTCGGAGTGCGTGGTCGGTCCATTCATAATAGATAAAAAAATTAAAATTCGAGATTCAATGTGACATAATGATTTTTTTAATAGATAATGAATTTAAAAATATTAATTATTAGGATAATTTTTTATATTTAGTTGTGATTGATGAAAAAAATTATGGAATTAAATTTATCATTCTGAAATTAATCTTAAATACTGATGTCAATTAAAAAATTATCGGAATGATTAAGATTATTAAAGAAAGTGGACCCATCTAAAATTTTAGCTAATTAAACAAATTAATTAACTAAGTTAACATTTATTCTTAATTTGGATTAATCCACATCTTACTCAAATATAACATATCATCATTTAATTAAAATGTAATTAAAATAAAAACAATTTACTTATAAATTTTTAGGAATACACAAACTTTAGCCTTAACTCTTAACCGAAGAATATTATTAAGTTACTCTAAAAATATATATATTTGTTACAGATAAATATTTTTATATCAGTTAATTATATATGATAGAGTGTTATATCTAAATGAATATTTAAAATTTTATACATCTAAATTTGTTAAAAAATATTTTAAATATATTTAATTTAACACTTATTAAATATTCGTCATGGTTTGTTTTATTCTTCCTAATACACTCCGAGTCTCCGACCCTACGACATGTTATTTTAACAATACTCCGTGGCAATTTGGTCATTTTACATAGACGATGGCGGGGAAGTAACGAGATGGATACCTGCCAAAGAGAAATGACGAAACCTACATTTTGATATCTTTTTCCTTCATCAAACCTAAAGAGATATGGCAGAGAGCCAAGGAAGAAGCGGGGAGAGAGGAATAAAGGTGTTGGCTTTTGCTTTAATGGCGGTGGTGGGAGCGCAAAGGAGAGCCAGGTCGCTTCGAGCGGTGACGGGAGTATCTCCCCCGCGAAGGGAAAAGGATACGATGGTGTTTTGTCGCCGCACGCCTTCTTCCCGCTTTCAAATCTACCTCGGCATCTCGAGATCCCATGGCCCGTTCCCATCGATCTCATCGATCTTGTTGATATTTGGATCGGGTTGTTGAGGCGGAGAATTGGGAACATTGGATGAACGGGGAGCGTAAGCCTTTTCTGGTGGGTTCAATTGTCAATGTACGGAGAGACTAGAAAGTTGCATTCTTGATCCATTAGGCTTTGGTTTCTTCTTAATATAGAGGTTGACTGAGTTCCTAGCGAAGGTATGCTCCATTACTGTATCAAAGTAGAAAAGTTGCAAGAGAAATACTGAAATTCTACCTACTGTTCATCTAGTTTTTAATTTTATCACAGAAAACATTGATCTTGTCGATGCTGCCGAAGGAAGATATAGTGCGTCTGCTGATAGTTTAGTCCAAACAATGGCTTCTGAGAGATCAGTCACTTGCCTGCTCTTAGTGTGTGTGGCTTTGGTCCTTGTACCACACACTTACCAGCTGCAATCCTCGCAGGATTGGTCCCTGCTTAGAATCCAGAGGCTTCTGAATTATCCATCGGTTTTGAGTAGCTGGAATGCCACCACTGACTTCTGTAATGCCGATCCACTTCCGCATCTAACAGTTGTTTGCTATGAAGAAAGCATCACGCAGTTGCACATAACCGGCAGTGAGGGTTCTCCATCTCTTCCGCGAAGTTTCTCAATCGACTCTTTTTTCACTACACTTGCTCGGCTCTCAAACTTGAAGGTCTTATCTTTGACATCGCTGGGCCTATGGGGTCACCTCCCTGCAAAGATTTCTCGTTTATATTCATTAGAGATTGTCAATATGAGTTCGAATTATCTGTATGGAACCATTCCTCATGAAGTTTCCAATTTAATACACCTTCAAACTCTCGTGCTTAATCATAACATGTTTAGTGGCCGAATTCCTGATGCATTGAATGGACTTTCTCTTTTAGTTGTTTTGAACTTGCAGAATAATTCTCTATCGGGCCCTATACCAGAATCATTTAGTGGTCTGAAGTCACTTAGGGTGCTTGTCCTGTCCTCGAATAGTTTGTCTGGAGATTTACCTGATCTTAGCAGTTTAACAAACCTTCAAGTTCTTAATCTAGAGAACAACTATCTTGGGCCACAATTTCCACGTTTGGGAACAAAGGTGGTAAGTGTCCTGTTAAGGAAGAATGGGTTTGGGGGTGGTTTGCCATCTGATTTAAGCTCATTTTTTATGCTCGAACAGTTGGATATCTCTTTCAATAAATTTGTTGGCCCCTTTCCTCCAGCATTGCTGTCTCTTCCTTCTATTCGATATCTGAATATATCCGGAAACAAATTCACTGGGATGCTCTTTGAGAACATTACATGCAATGATGATCTACAGTTTGTGGATTTGTCATCAAATCTACTGTCTGGGAATTTGCCAGCTTGCTTGGTTTCAGACTCAAAGAGCAATATGCTTCTGTACTCATCAAATTGCTTGGAGATCAAGGACTACAGTCAGCATCTGCCCTCGTTTTGCCAGACTCAGGCTTTAGCTGTGGGAATATTGCATAACAAAGAAAAGAGAAGATCAGGTGGCAAAGCAGCCATTGTGATGGGTACGGTGCTAGGATTTTTCGGAAGCGTTTTGTTAGCTGGTTTTGCAGTCTTTTTGGTGATTAGAAGAGCAGGAGCAAAGAGGTCGATGAAGGGATCTCAACAGGCAATACTGGAGCATGCTTCAAGCATCCATCCTCCAAAATTGCTGCCTGATGCAAGTACTCTCTCTTCTGGACTGCACTGTTTAATTTGGTAACTTAAAGACAGTTACTTTGGCCATAGTTCCTTCACTGTTATGCAGTAATTAGAATACATGAATTTAGTCAATTCTTATCTCTTTGTAAATCAGCATCCTAAGGAATGATGGCATAACTGTTGATTTCCTTTTTTCTTTTCAAATAGTTTGCTTTATTCCATGGAACACTTAATCTGATGCTTCTCTTGTATTGCTTATTTAGTTTCACCAGTTTTATGCTCACATTAGTGATTTTACTTTTTCGATCTCAAAGGGTATATATCTCAAACAATGAAGTTAGGGGCACTTGGAATTCCATCTTATCGATCATTTTCAGTGGAGGAGCTGGAGTATGCCACAAATAACTTTCAAGCATCAAGCTTCATTGGAGAAGATTCTCATGTTCAGGTATGTGCTTCTCCTTGTTTCAATGAACACATTAAACATACTGTTCAATTCAGCCAGGCTTACTTATATAACATACGCCTCTCAATCCAACTGATGACATCCTGCATGATACTCAAAGAGTTGATGTTATACCGTATTGTCTCTTGACTAATTAAAATGTATTATTCCACGATTTCTGCATTACAATGTTTCTTTTGCTCGGTATAAAGGTGTCGCAGTTTCTCTTTCAATCGGTATGTCAAAATATTTATGTCTATTTATCGTATTCTGGTCTTGGATTTTCTTACTGTCCCAAGTTGTCTTTGAGCTTGTTTGACAGAACTTACATGGCCCCAGATGTACAGAGGAAGACTCCAAGATGGTTCCCTGGTGGCGATAAGATGCTTAAATCTTAAAAGAGGCCACAATTCCCAGAACTTCAATCGTCAAATTGAATTAATCTCCAAGCTTAGGAATCACTATTTAGTCAGTGCTCTAGGTCACTGTTTTGAGTATTACGTTGATGATTCGAGCATTAGCAGATTATTTTTCATTTTTGAATACATGATGAATGGAACACTGAGAAGCAATATATCAGGTACATTGGAAGATTAACCCCTTAACACTTTACCGCTATCCTCCTTGAACCCAGACAGCTCAATGTATTTATATGCATTGTTTTTTTTTTCATAGAGGGAGGCCAGAGGCTTTCATGGACACAGAGAATATCAGCTGCCATTTGTGTGGCAAAGGGCATCCAATTTCTACATAGCGGCATTATGCCTGGTTTATTTTCCAATAATCTCAAAATCACAGATATACTTTTAGATCAGAACCTTGTTGCAAAAATCAGCGGCTACAATCTTCCATTGGTAAAAGAGAATACTGAATCCATGGTAAAGTTAGTGCTTCAGCTTTTTAATGTCTTTGACTGTTTGTCTAATTTTGTATATACATTATAATCAACATGCATCCTTTGTATCCAATACAGTGCCTGGATGGAACCTTTTCAAGTGGAATGAACGAACCTAATCAAAGGTATGCAGAAACTCAATCGGGTATTATACCTTTGGTTATTAGGATGTACAGATCAGAATAACAAAATATAGCATCATTAGTGTTGGAAATACGGGATAACTCAGCTGAAGATATGAACAAGGGGGGCTTTCCTATGTAAAAATGAATCATTCTATATAAACATCTAAAAGAGTTAATTGGGATTCCATGCCATTCCATACTGTCTTCTTCATCCAACTCTAACGAAAGGTTCCGTGACATAATGTGCTTCTCATTTCTATAAGCTACCTTCGAGCCATAATTTTCCGACACTTTAGTTTTGATGCTCTTTAAAAAGTTAGGCTGCATTACTTTGAGAAAAATGTAATTTAGGTAGTTTAGTATTCAGTATATGGTACTAAAAATACCAGGATCATTTGTTTTAACTTATTCTGTCTTGTCCATATAATTCTGTAATTCTATACACTTTGCATGAGTCATCGTTACAGCTAGAGAACGAAAGTTAGTGTGTGTGTTCTCGAGTGCTATGAGCATCTTGCGATTTGTTTCTCTTTGCAGACCTAAGCATTTGGATAAGATTGATATCTATGATTTTGGAGTTATCTTACTGGAAGCAGTGTCAGGGAGGCCAATTGCACTAACAAGTGAAGTCAAGATAATGAAAGAAGAGGTGCAAACCAGTCCTGACATCTTTTTCCATTTACATATAATGGGGATTTGTCTTTTCAACTTTCCTATTCGATCCTCAGATCGAAAAGTTGAACGAACTGATACGTGTGTTTTGGATACTGTGCTGATAAACATGTATATCTTTTTAGAGTAAGTTCTTCAGTTTTTTAATCGACTTCTGTCAATTGTAGTTCGAAGAAAGCATTTTAGCTGATGGAACTGCTAGGAGAAGCATTGTAGATCCTCTCATTAGAAGACAATGCTGCGACGAATCACTGAAGACTGTTGCAGAAATCTGCCTAAGATGCCTCTCAGAGGAACCAACAAAAAGACCCTCGGTTGAGGATGTACTTTGGAACTTGCAGTTTGCTGTTCAGGTACAGGAATCCTGGAGAACAGGATCATCGCAAAGCAGCGCAAATTCACCATTCGCACCTTCTCACCCTCCCCCACCACTAGTTAAACTCGGTTCATGACTACGTTCGCCACATCATAGTAAGTTAAACTCAGTTCTTGTTTATTTGAATTTGGTGATTCCTGGCTCTACAGAACATTTGAGCTTTCTCTAGCAATTGCGATGCTATCAATTCTTCAAGTCCTTACCACTGTCATTCATGATTGGTTTGTGCAGGTGAAATGCCAACAACACTGAAAGCCCAAGGATTTGAAGTTGAGCCTGCAATTTTATTCATCTTCATAAGACTTTTCACCTGTGTGTGTGTCAGATAGTGTTTAATTCCTAGAAATATCGATTTCCTTAAGTTTTCTTTTCCTATTTTGTGATAATGTGCAATTTTTCATCGTAATTATTTATAGTTCCTTGATCGAGTGTGAGACATTTTGGGTGTGTGAATGATTGTTTAATATATCATATTTCATTATTATTTTTATGATCTTATATATATACATAAATAATAAATTAGATGGGTCACGGTTGGGCCCTGGATGGGCCGGAAATGTGATCGCGGCTTGATGAGTTTGGGCCGGAACGGGTAGGGATCAGGTAGACCGGGTTGTTCCGGCCCGGCCTATTGACATGCTGAAATCTTCCTCGCTTTTCTCCGCTATCGTCGCCTCTGGGATAAGAGAGCTTTAGCCCTAGCAGAGTCGAGAAGTTGGATCTCCCCTCCGAAACCCCGACGAGGAAGAAGAGCTAAACCCTCGATTTCCCTTGAATGCGAGAACTCCGCGGCTCGCTGTTTTCAGTTCGGATTTCACTATGGGCGCGAGCAGGAAACTGCAGGGCGAGATCGATCGAGTCCTGAAGAAGGTGCAGGAAGGCGTCGACGTCTTCGATAGCATTTGGAACAAGGTAACCGAGCCGCCATGTCGGTTTCGTTGTTGGTCGCGGCTTTCTCTCTCTCTCTCTCTCTCTCCTTTTGTTTTCTGGTTGCTGGTAACGGGATGTTTTGTAGGTTTACGACACGGAGAATTTGAACCAGAAGGAGAAGTTCGAGGCGGACTTGAAGAAGGAAATCAAGAAGCTGCAGAGGTATCGTGATCAAATCAAGACATGGATTCAGTCCAGCGAGATAAAAGATAAAAAGGTTAGTTTTTTAGCGCATCAAGTGCAGCTGCCTTGTGCTTATTAGGCTCTTCGTTTTTGCTCTCTGCTCTGGAAATCCTTGTGGTACACTGGCAGAGTCCTAAGAATATTGGAAAGTCGTAAGAGTCAGTTTCCTTGAAAAATATATAAAAAGAGTATTTGGACAAAGGAAACAATCTGTTGTCGTTTCATGCATCATCACGTAGCTTCTTGGGGGAAAAAGTTTTTTTTGCCCACTAGACTGTTATTGAGATTGAATATCATAGGTTAAATATCAATTATAAACTTATAGGTGAAATATCACAAGTTGTGTTTTAGAATTTGGATTTTGAACTCACCAGTTATGTTTGTAGATCTGTGGAATTGTTATTACAATTTACAACCGTGTTGTAAGCAGATTATGTTTGTGATTGCACTTCTTCCTTGTATGAACTACATCTTTTTTAATCCTGTTTGTTAACTTGTGATTCCTTGTTTTGATGATGTGGGTAGTGCTAGTCAAGTGGTCTTGTTCTTTAAAACATAGGGTGTTGTGGTTCTGTATTTGATTATCAATTTTGTGACATACCTTGACATAGGTTAGTGCCTCTTATGAGCAGGCTCTCATGGACGCCCGCAAGCTCATTGAACGAGAAATGGAAAGATTTAAGGTTTGTGAAAAAGAGACAAAGACAAAAGCATTTTCCAAGGAAGGTTTGGGTCAGCAACCCAAGACAGTAAGTTGGATATTTGCAAATTTTCTTTACTAATATCTGACTTTGATGTACAATACTGCACTTTATTCAGTTACAAAATAAATTGTATGTTCTATTAGATGCTTGACATCACTCTCAAGACGGGCATATTCATTCTTTTTTATTAATTTAGGTCAGCTACACATTGTTCTGAGGGAAATGACATGTTTTTCTCAAGAGGACTGACAATTATGAGAACATTTGGTGGACTATCTGAATATAAACAAGAGGGCTAACCTATGGCAATTGACATGCATGTTCAAAATGTATATACTTTCACACCCCATAATGCTTCATCAAACTGTAGAAATATTTTACATGTATGTTTACATGCATATTTATAGAATGCTGAATTTCTCATTGCACTTCCTATGAGATGACTTGTATTTTTCTCTTTGTTTCTTCTTATTCCACATAGGAAATCTTATTTGAGAAGATCTGTTTGACTACTTTAGACATGTATGTCTTAAATATTGCCGAGATTGGTTCCAACTATGGTTGAAAATAGTGGACTTTGTACCTAGCAACTAGCATTATTGCCAGACATAAGTCTAGGTAGTCATCTAGAGACTTCAGTGTTGCAAATGAGTTTACCTATATGGAGTTCAATGATGGGATAAGATTCATGTAGTTCAAATGGGTCTTTTTTGTATTCTTCCTTGCCTTTTAAATTTCTTCAACTCCATTTTGAGTGATTTGGAACATGACTCATCTGACAATTACTTTGTTCAATGGATAGGATCCGAAAGAGAAGGCGAAATCAGAAACAAGGGACTGGCTAAACAATGTGGTACTTGAGCATTTTACTACTGCAATTTTGTTGCTTCATTTCTTTTATACTGTCACTATGTCTAGTTTTCCAATTTTTTGTAACATTCTTAATGTCTGTCCACCTCATGAATCTTGATGAATCTTTTGGATGAAGGCTATATCATCTATCTTGTTTAAATCTGATCAACTTTATCATGTGACTGTGAGGATTATTTTTAGGTTGCAGATTTGGAGAGTCAAATTGACAATTTTGAAGCTGAAGTTGAAGGGCTTTCTGTCAAGAAAGGGAAAACAAGGCCACCTCGCTTGGTAGTTAATATAACATGCTATCACACAGAATTACTCATAGCAAATACAGTATATTTGATTCAGTGATCTTGTTTCAGACACATCTGGAGACATCCATCACCAGACACAAAGCTCACATAATGAAGTTGGAGTTGATTTTGAGATTGTTGGATAATGATGAGTTAAGTCCTGATCAGGTTAATGATGTAAAAGACTTTCTTGAAGATTATGTTGAACGTAATCAGGTATAATTTTCTTAGCTACTGGTTTCTTTTTTCTATTTCTTCTCCTACCATCTACATAACCAGTACTTCTAAATGGTTTTGATGGTGTCCATTTTCAATTATTTGTGAAGGAGGATTTTGATGACTTTAGTGACGTTGATGAACTTTACAACTCTCTACCACTTGATAAGGTAGAAGCGCTGGAAGATCTTGTTTCACTTGGTCCTTCCAGTCTTACTAAGGTAACTTGTCATTTCTCATGTATCTTTTGTTCGATATGATCTTGATTTTTGAGGGGAATACTATGATCACTTGAATATTATGATCATTTTCACTTTAAATGTCTTGCAGCATTAAGCTCTAATTTGGATGTTAATTAAACATACAAATTTCGTGCATGCTTCTTGCTAATCCATTTTCTGTGTCAATTTTTTTAGTACATTTTCATCAATTTCTATTTCCTTTTCTGAAATTTCTTTAAGAATGAACCATTCTCGGAAGAGAGGTGAGGTAATTTATTTCAACAATGAGCTTCTGTTTTCAATAAATGCTTATTGGAAAAATAGTTTTTGCCTGTCATTGTTGGAAAAAAGAATTAAGCCAGTCAATGCATGTCTTAATCCCACATAAAAGAACTGAGGTTTGTTTTAGGCTTTGATGATCAACATAGAGTAATGTGAAAAATCTAATGAGTGTGAATCTTATCGTATTAGGTAAATCAAGGGATAAGATCCATATAGATGACCCAAATGGTTAGGTTTCATGCATTGTTTAAGTTGTTGTTGTAGTATCAAAAAGAACTGTTTTTTTAAGAGATGGTGTTTCACCTGCACTTTATCCTTGTGTATTTGGTGTGATTTCTTGATGTTTATCTTGTATCTTTGATTTTCTGTCATGAATGTTCACACATTCCGAGTGTATGTATCTGCGTTGCAAGAGCACCCGGAGAGAAGAAGTCTGATGCATTGGTTATGTCTGAAATGTTACTTACAGATGCTCTACTTTATGTTCTTGTTCTTTATTGCAAACAAAGTTGTAAACTCATGTTTTTTCTTTATTAATTTATTGACAGATTGCTTTGTCACCGAGTGAGTCACTACCCACATCTCAAGACCAAGGTGAAGATGCAGTTTTTCAGGAAAGTAATTCTGATGTTGTTGCACCGAAAACTCCACCTTTAAAAGGAGGAGCTACTGGGTCTTTGGCACCAACAGTTCATCCAATTATTAGTTCTGGGGTATCTGCTGTTGCTACTGCAGCTGTGAGTGCTAGTGTTCCTGTACGCCCAATGATTTCTGTACCAACAGCTACAGCTATACTTTCTGGACCACCAAGTGCAAAAAGTGAGAACTCTTCTGTTGTTTCTATTCCTCTTCTCACATCCAATTCAACGAAGGAGGAAGATATGACCTTCCCTGGGCGTAAGCCTTCGCCAGCCATCCCAGAAATTGGTGTAGGGAAAGGTATTAGTAGAGGGATCTCTAATCCTGCATCAATCAGTACTAACATGACTTTCAGTTCTGCCAGTGCAATATCTGGAAATGTTACTCTGGGTTCTGTTCCAGCTTTATCTGATATATCGAAGCGTACCTCTTTAAATGTCGACGAGAGAATTGGAAGTAGTGGACTTGCACAGCCATTGGTTTCTCCTATAAATAACAGAATCCTATTGCAATCATTGCCAAAAACAAATGATGCAGCTAGTTCAAATGATTCTAATAATGTTGGAGAGGCACCTATTTCAGGAGGAAGAGTCTTTTCACCTTCTATTGTCCCTGGGGTTCAGTGGAGACCTCAAGGTGCAGCTTTTCAGAATGCAAATGAAACTGTAAGTTGATTGATCTGACATTGTGTATTATTAGGCTAAACATGTGATGCTTCCTATCCTATACTTTGGTTGTCCTTTGGTGGTTCATGCTGATTTTCCACAATATGCACACATATAATGATTTCTTCTTGAATTCAAATGCAATTGTTCATATTATTGTTTTTTTTTACAGATATTGCCATTCAGGGTTTACAAGTTCTTTAGGTTGATTGGGTATGGATTTTGTGACATTTGTGTATCCCCTCGCTACTGTTTGATTTATTTTGATAAAAGTACCCATTCCAGTATATGAAGGTGCTTATTTTCCCATTGAGTCTGTCACTTTGGAAAGCCTCTTGTAACCTTTATTTTTGCTGCCAGAGTGCCTTCTACTTCTAACAGGCCACATAACATCCCAGATTCCCAGTGTAGGATTTAGCTCTACTATAAATGTCTAATTACACTTGTTTTTGAATCAGAATTTCCTGCTCGGGTTTTCATGAATATCATCTCCATGATATTTCTCTCATCTCAAATTGAGTGGGTTGATCACCAAACTATTAAGCATTGATATCATAGTAGCTTTTATTTGCTTAATTTTTTTTTATCAATATTGTTCAAATTTATAGGAGCCTGATGGAATATACTCTGTTATCTAGAGAGCATTAGTTGGATTAATCTTGAACTCCCATTGCCTTTTTTTGTTCACATTTAGGAAATGAATACTTTCTTTTCTCTATTAGCTTTGGATTCATCTTGTTTAGAAATAGAGGTTTGACTTTGATCTTCTATTTTTTTAGGTTAATTACAGTTTATAATAATATTTGCCCAATTAAAACCTTAGTTATTAGAAGAATTGGCTGTTGAAAGTGATTAGAAAATTACTGACTGGTACATTCGATGTTCTTGACGACTAAAAGAAGCTTTTCTGAACTGCAAAGATTTTTCTTAGCTAACTCTTGTATTTGAGTGAGCCCTATACTTTTATGATAGAAAAGGCAGGCAGATAGTTTTGATGAATCAATGATATATCACATGTTTGGTAGATTTATATGATAGATTTTTTTCCCCCATCAGTTAGTCTTAACAAACTTGAAATTCTATATCAGTTTCTTTTTTTATTCTTCTTGACTTAGGACCTAGCCATAGTTTATTCCTTTGATAGTGTCTGTGACCCAATGCTTGTGAGCACTTTCCTTGATTTTTCATTTCTTCACATTTTTGTTGTTTCCTGCATATTCAAAGTTAGCTGTGTAAGCTTGGTTGATAGTTGCTTGACCAAGTTTGAGAAGCTTGTTCGTCCTTTGTTGTAATATTTTGGAACTTGATGTAACAACAGTACGTGTAGCTCATTTACATCCAAGCTTAATACCTTGGTTGCAATTTTTTGCCTTCCGACAATGAAGTCCCAGCTTGATGAATTCTTTTGTTCAGGGCCAAATTAGAGGGCGTCCTGAGATTGCTCCTGACCAGCGGGAGAAATTTTTACAAAGGCTCCAACAAGTGCAACAAGGCCACAGCAACCTTCTCAATGTGACACATATCTCTGGCGCCAACCACAAACAGTTTACTACACAACAGAATTCTCTTTTGCAACAGGTCCTTTTTCTAATTTAATAAGTTCCTAAGTAGTTTCCTCCCCTACTCATAAAAGGTCTTTCAGTTCCATATGTAGGAAATTTCCTGATTAATTACTGGAATTACATGCTTTACTAACTAGAAGCAGTTCCTTCATGCATACTATATAATGATGACACGAATGAGTCTTAACATATGAAAACCTTAATATGCATTATTTTAATGTACCAAAGCTTTGTTCCATTGGTTAGCATTCCTAGTCATTTACTGTTCTCTAAATTTGTGCTCGCAAACAATTAAAGTTGCAAGAAAAAAATTGATAAGATGGAATCCAATGTTAAATCTCACCTGTGTTCCTTCTTGGATTAGAGGGCCTAGTGTCATTTCTTCATCAAAATATGCAGGAGTCAGAGGACTCGAATTTGAAGCAAAAATAGATGCAACATCATGGATGTCATGATTTGCTGTGCAATATGTGTATGCACCATGCAGTGGTAGTTTGCTTAAGTGACACTGAGCTGCTTATTATGGCTTTATAGGTGATTGGTCATTGAAATTTTTGAGCTTTCATAATAATTGGATGTCTTAAAGCATCAATATCTGGTTGATTATTTCTTTTGTATAGAATAACTGGGGCTGCATCTGATTAGAAATTCTTTTGCTACCAAATATAAAATTCCTCACTTATAAAACTACCACAAACCTAAGCGGCATTTCCCCAATATTGTGGAGAATGATTTTTTGGCTGTTTTTTCAATATCATTCCTTTAATAACTTCATTAAATAACCGGTGGCAACATTATTCCTGCAGTTTAGTCCTCAAAACACTTCTGTTTCACCTCATGTTGGCCTAGTGCTTGGAGGTCAAGGATCAGCTCTTGGTTCTGTTGGTTCAGTTTCAACACAACCGCAGCCAACTATTCTTCAACAATCCTCCCAACACCCTGCAGTATCAAGTGGAACGAAAGATGGAGGTAACACTTTTCTTAAATTATTACTCCTGGACTTTCTTATAATGTGTTTTTCTTTGTTGTAAGGCAGATGCTGCACATGCAAATGTAGAAGACCAGCAACAACTGCAGCATAATATGACAGAAGACCTGATCGCAGACCCTATCTCAAGCCCCAGTTTCAACAAGATCATAGGTGATGATGATCTGAAAACATCATTCACAGTAAGTCCCCAAGTCACAAGCTGACCTAATAAATGAATTTGTTAGCAAGTGCCTACCTCTTACAAAAAAAACTTTGTTAAATTCGAAAAAAACATTTAAATGCCTAAATATTTTCAAAATGTGTCATGCTCGAGGCTAGGCCACATAATGAACCACGATTTAACTAAGTATTGTCTTATCGATGATCAAACACCATGTAATAATGTTCCAATTATTATATATGCACATCCACAGACGGGCCAGTAGTTTCCATAAATATATATTTTCTCAAAATATCCTTCAGATAGTAGGTGGGTTTCATCAATAAGGATTCTTGTGAACTGTTTCTTAAGAGTGTTTATTTAGTTAACCTGTGCTTGTAACAAGATATAGCAAAAGTAACAAGGAAAAGTCGATCAGTTAGGACCTAATTCCTTGATATGATTTTGGTGGCCTGCAGGTTTCAGGTTCTGCTTCGGCGGCGGCGGCAGAAGGAAGTCAGTTGTCTAGAGATAATGAAATGTCACCAGGCCAGCCATTACAACCCAGTCAATCCTCAGCTGGCCTTGGTGTTATTGGTAGAAGAAGTGCATTAGATCTTGGTGCAATTGGCGACAACATCAGTAGCTTAGCTGGGAATTCTGGTGTAATGCACGATCAGATGTATAATCTGCAGATGCTTGAAGCTGCATATTATAAACTTCCCCAGCCTAGGGACTCAGAACGCCCAAAAACTTATGTTCCGGTGAGGAATTTTTTTACCATTTTTGCTGAGGTATTTTCATCTTCATCTAATATTTTTTTTCTTATTTTTTTTAGAGGCATCCTGCAATTACACCTGCAAGTTATCCTCAAACTCAAGCACCCATAATTGATAATCCTGCCTTTTGGGAACGATTGGGTCTTGATCCAATGGGTACTGATGCCTTGTTTTTTGCATTTTACTATCAACAGGTATGGCATAGTTTCTTGTCTGAACTGGCATTTTTATCATGTAAAAAATTGTCAATTTAGCAGCTCTTATCTTGCATATTATATTGTAGAACACTCCTCAGCAGTACTTAGCTGCTCGAGAATTGAAGAGGCAGTCATGGAGATTTCACAAGAAATTTAATACATGGTTTCAACGTCACGAGGAGCCAAAAGTAACTAATGATAACTTTGAGCGAGGAAACTATGTCTACTTTGATTTTCATATCGCCAATGACGGTTCTCAGCATGGATGGTATGCTGGACTCCCTATGTTCCGCTCTGAGGCTATATTGTATTATAGTTATAGTTTTTATACTTGCAACTTTTCCTTTCATTCTTATCACCTTCATTTCTATTATGGGTCCGAAGGAAATTATTTCTAAGGGTGTTATGATTGTTTCTATTTTAGAATGGGGAGATTATCGCATGGTTATTATGCCGGAGGAGTAATTGTGGTTTTTAGATGTCGGCATTAGTTTGCATAGTTGTTTGTGGTGTTTTTTCCTTGCTTTTCATCCTCTGCTCTATCTTGTTTGCGATCTCTCGTATCATGATGGAACCTCAACACTGTGATTACTGTGGACACTACTAGGAATTATATTAGTTTCCTTCTCAAAACCCTACTGAACTTTCAATTAGTGTGATGATATTCTTTTCAACTATGCCTCGAGATGGCGACTGATGCGGCATGACATCATTATGTGCTTTCGGTATCGGCTTCATTGTTAGATTGCTGCTTGCTAACCATGGCTGAAACGTTGCCTTGCAGGTGTCAGCGGATTAAAACCGATTTCACCTTCGAATACGATTTTCTCGAGGATGAACTTGCAGTATGAACATTCTGAATGATAGAAGAATCTGAAAGGAAAATCAAGGTCTGTATGATGTATTTTGCCTTGCTTTGTTGATTATATGGAAAGAAAACCATTGTAAAATAATCATCTCTGCCAACTTAGTTTGAATTTATCGAAGCCAAATTATTCCAACACTTCTAATTTCATTCCATTCCATTTGCTGATGATTCGTCGAGCAAAAGCTTTAGCTTAGGTTGAGGATGACTTTTTCATATGGTAATTTAATTGAACTTGTAAACATGCGTGAGTTCGTCAAATAACCTTGTTTTGATGCCTTTCTGTTTTCTACATTGAGATTGAATTTCGGATTTTTTTTATTTTATATGTTGCATGTGTTATCTTATAATTCATTTTGTTGCTGATATACTTATACATAATTTAGAGTTTTTTTAAAACAAATTCTGTAAGTTGAAATTAAATTTGAATCGACAATTTAATCGGCATGCATATCAAAATCAAATTGAAAATTACTCGTATAAGTTTGGCAAATATCATACAATTGTCATTTGCATTAATAATTTTACACGGAAATAGTTTGCTAAGCTGGTCGCAACGTTATTCTCTGCATCACAAATTGTAACAGTTACGGGTTAATAAGGAAGCAGTTAAATCTGTTTTTGATTGACATGGCAACCCAATAAGAGAGTATATTGGGCCATAATTATGGCCCAGTTTAAATTTACTAAGTCACCGGGTCCTTATTAGGCTATCAAGTTGAGCTTCTAAATGGGCACTATTTTATTGGGCCGTTACGGTGCCCCACAACTGTAATTGGGCAACTATGTAAAGAAGGTCCATTTTACATTTGTTGGGCCTTCTACTGGCCCAATTCACTTTTATGGGGGCGTCAAATATGCCCAGTTCGCTTTTGTTGGGCTATCATATTGCTCAAGTCTACTTACTGCGGGCCGCCATATTGGCCCAGTTCAACTTGATTGGGCTGTCATATAGTCCTAGTTAACACTCATTAGTCCATTATATAGGCCGACATATGGGCCAATCCACCTGTTCGGACCGGCTATCGGCTCACTTTATTTTTATTGGGCCTCCTTATCGGTTTAGTTTATCTTAGGCGAACATAGTTTGTTTTATTGGGCCGCCACTGACACAGATATTTTTATTAAGCCGTTTATTGGCTGAAGAGGCGCCAAATAAAGTCTAACCGGGCCCGTATTAAGGCCCACCTTCCTGTAGGCCCTAAAAATCACTAGATATACGGTTCAAAATAAAAAACTGGGCTGGTTCTAGGCCTAAAAAAATTATACCGGGCCGACATGCCGGCCTTATAAAATTAAATTAGGCCGGAAATGTTGCCTAATAAATATAATTGCGTCGATAATTATGCTGGTCCAATAAAATTAAATTGTCACACACTCGGGTAGAGATCCTCTAAGGGATCGAGAATATTGATTATCAGCATTCTCTTCCACAACTTTAAATCTCCCGAACCATAAAAATGAGGAGAAAAAGAAAAGAAAAAAAAAATCTCATTTTGATCTCGAGAATCTAACAATTGTGTCATCAGGAATCACAAGATCGAGCTGAAGATATTCCTTGCTTGTCCAACGAACGTGTGGCTGTGGAACCTCAACAATTGGCCACACTCCACCTCTCAAAAAGCTTCGATGAACAGAAAGCAGCAATTTTGTTCAAGGAGCAGAACAAGAAGAATAGAGGAAGAAGCAAAGATCAACCCGCCTACTCTGATCGTCCTGTCACAAATTGCTGTACGAGGTAACAAAGACTCCATTTTGATCTGATCCAAGCCTCCCCATGGCGAAGCTTGCAGCTCAGGGGGGTCTCAGGATGATCTTGAGTGGTGACAAGTTGTCACTTTGGTCGGGGAAGAGGATTCTCGAGAGGTCGGTAGGGATCACCAGAGGAGTACTCATGTCTCCTGGTGGTGCTAGGGTTTGGGCTGTGGGGAGGAAGTCGAGCAGGGGCTCCAGAGTCGATGAGCGCAGGAGTTCGGAGGATAAAGATGTTGAAGAAGGATCCGAAGACGAGGAAGAGGAGGAGGACGAGCAGTTCAAATCGGATGAGTTCTCTTCTTTCAGAGGGTTGGTGTTGGATATCTCTTACAGGTAATTCTCCCTCCCGTACTTCTTCTTCTTCAAAATTTGTGGATGTTCCATAGATTACAGATCTGCTGCTGATTAAGGTGAACTTGATTTTAAGTTACTTCGGCAATGATCTGATCTCCAGTTTGTAATATGCTTTGACTGCTTTGCATTTTGGACTATCATCCATAGCGTTTGATTAAATGTCTTTCATGGCCAAAACCCTAGTTTTGAAACATTACCTGCAATGTATGTCTCTAAGCATCTGGCATGCCTTTTTGTTCCAATTACCTTTTCAGAGGATGATTTGAGAAATGTACATTTTGCTCGACCAATTGATCGACTGGTCTGGTCACTAAATCATTGACCCCGAACTCATTCGGTCCGATTTCTGTTTCTGTTATTCTAGCAATGCATTCTACTTCTGGAGCCATGACTTGGGGTCTTGTAAACTTTTCTATGGATAGTTTGGCTTTTCAATTTAACAAGGCTGAAGGATGCAAACTTATCTAGGATTTGCAATATGATTGAATTAGTAGCTTGCAGCAATGATCAAAGATTATGCATTAAGGCATCTTGATGAATTGGAATCTGGGTAGGATTATGGATAAGTTGGCATTGTTTTGCCTTTTTTTTTAGCACACCCTTTGTTCAAATTTCTTCATCGGCACTGTACGATTCGAGCCTGTAAAATTGTAGGCATCTGCTTTGGTGAAAATTCTAGTTATTACAAAATATAGCACATGGATCTTTCTTCTTGTTCGGTTCTGCAAATTTCTGGCACCTTTAAAATCGTACTTGTGTCATCCTCGATTAGGCCTATTAATGTCGTTTGCTGGAAGCGAGCAATATGTCTGGAATTCATGGACAAGGTTAGTTAGTTTGCGAGGCACAATCTATATCTGCATCACAACGTTCGATTTTCCCACCCACGAGCTACTAAACAGTTTTTATTCAACGGATAGGCAGATGTTCTTGAATACTATGATCAAACCGTGCCTTCACCCCAAGGATCGTTCTATATTCCAGCGGTTTTGCAGGTTCATAAGCACCTACTGTTTGATTCTTACAAAAGATGGTGTCCTAATTTTGCTTTCTTTCAACTAGTAATGTTTTATCGTGTTTTCACCTTTAGATTCCAAATTTGCTTCAAGTTGTCAAGAGAAGACGGGTTAAACACAATCTTAGTCGAAAAAGCATATTTTTCAGGGATTCTTTCACTTGCCAGTAAGTGTTTTTTCGAAACAGAAATTTATGGGATCGCCATGATGATGCATTTGTTTAGTGCTTCTGTACGAAATATTATTACACTTGATTTAGTCGTAAGATTTTTTTATTTATTTGTAGATATTGTTCTTCTCATCAAGACTTGACCATTGATCATGTAATACCAATTTCACGAGGCGGTGAATGGAAGTGGGAAAATCTGGTAGTTAACTACACTTCATAGAGTAGCAATCTTTTTTCTTGCAATTTTATCTTGTAGATTTACCTTAATCATATTTTTTGTTGTTGTCGTCGTTCGGTTTCTTCGTTTAATCACTAATCTTTTGCTTGAACTGGATTAATGTAGTTAAATTTCAAAGAAGGTTATAGACAGTCGGCATAAGAAATTGTATTTAATAGGATTTGCTTTCTGCATATCGAATTCAAAAGCACTTTGGTCAGATTTTGGATGTGTTACCTCGATAGTAAAACTTTCATTTTAAGCTTCAGTAATTCTGTGAGTAGCAATTTTGATGAGCATTAGCGAGATAAATGTGTAAATCCAATGGGAAAAAAGTGCACTGAACTGACTAGCTATATCGATATTTCATTATTTTGCCCTCGATTCCTCATCGTCTGATGCTGTAAAATTTAAATATCGGTATCTTCTCAGTTATAATGCAAGTTTCTAATGGTCTCAGTGTTTTTTTAGCGAAAAGAAAAATCTCTGTTATGATAGCTGATAATCTCTGGATTTACCATACGACAATTGCTATCGCCACCAAGAGACAAATTTCTTGTAGTCCTTTCATCATACACAAAAGTTACTGTATTCCTTGGAAATCATTGATTTTGAGCTGATTACGGCATGAGATAGCTATACGACTCCTGTAGATGATCGATGCTGTCCTGTTTTCATCACCATGTGTCATCGTGTCTAGTATATTGCCAACACCGTAGCGTTCTAGCTAGAGACTAAAACCTCAAAACTATATTTCCAACCTTGAGCTTTAATCTGTTTGCATTTGAATTGCAATACAATATCCTAATATCAAATGTAGAGTTATTGAAATGCTAAACGATATACTGTTTTCAGGTGAGTGCATGTGCAAGATGTAACTCAAGGAAGGGGAAGAAAACATTGGAAGAGGCAAACATGAGGCTGCTTAAGATTCCTAAGGTCTCTTCCAACCATTTCTAGATGAAATTTCACATGTTGCGATGATTCTACTAGATCAGCATTTCAGTTCTTCTTATTCTCTCAACTATTCAATGCAGTATTTCTTTTTTCTTTTTTCAAAACTGAAACCGGCGAGCGAACCAAGGGATCCCCGGTTCCTAGATTTTGGTCTCAACTAGGGCCAAATCTGGTTCAACCAACTTTCTTCATTGATCGAACCAGGCTGGTCCACTCTGCCTCGGCTTCGAACATGGTTTTTAAAAAGTTCCATCTCAGACTGCATATGTAGACACACATGACTACACATACTCTACTCACTTAAGTCGGTACCATAGATTCAAGCACTCATTTATCATTTACAGTAGATACTTAAAAGAGTTCAGATAACAGGTATTTAGTTGGCTACAGATTTTGATAAAAAAAAAAGACAGCCCGTTGCACTAATTTTTTGCCAATGGAGCGGAAAGGGTCTATTGTATGCAGTTTTACCTTACTTTGCAAGATGTTGTTTCTGAGACTCTAATCCGTGACCTTAAAGGTCACACGACATTAACTATACTGATGCGCCAAGGCTCCCCTTCTTGGTTATAGATTTTGATAGTACCCAAAAATTGCATCCCTAATTGCATTCTTTTTTCTATAGATGTGTCGATAAATATGGTATACTTGTCTTTCTATCGGTATAAGTATTTATAAACATTGCTCGCATATGTCCTCTGAAAGATACCGATCTAATGAATGTTTCCGTGACCCAGAGTAATATATTTCATCTTAAATTGTTGTTGCAGGTCCCTAAAGATTATGACATCCTCGCCATACCTTTGACAGCAGCTGCGATAAAAATGCTGAAGATGAGAAAAGGAGTCCCTGAGGAATGGCTGCAGTACCTCGCCCAGCCAAGTCCATAGGACACTCTGATTTAGATCATTAAATGATCGCTTTACTTCGGAGGCATTTGCATTTATTGGTTTCGGATCATGATATAGGGGATCGAGCCTAATGGCATTAGAAGATCCATATAATTGACATCATGTAGTAGGATAAAGACTTGTTATTGTTCTTGTAGGTCATGTACATAACATTGTAACTCAATAAGCGACACTTTGTTGCTAATGGCTCTAATGCAATTTTAACTGGTTAGGTACGAGATGTAGTCTTCTTGTGTGACATCCTTGGTTTAGTGCAAGTTTTTGAACCAAATTTCGTAGGTTCAATGTTGTATTCGGTTTGTTCTTATGAGGTGTTTAATTGATTAGTGGATGATAAATTTATTATAATAAAATAAGAATTAATTTTTGACGGATGTATGTTTTCAAATTTTTTATTTTTTATTTTTTAGTTATTTGACGATAAATTATAAATTTTACATAATTTTAAGACTAACACTAACTAGCTCTTGGAGAGAGAGAGAGAGAAGAGAGAGAGAGAGAGGGGAAGGAATGTTTTAATGTCGTTCGAGTGGACATTGGTTTATTGCTTCGAAGTCGAACGAATGGGGTGCATATGACTTGTGCGTTTGGTTACTCATTGTTGAAATTAGTATTTTTTTTTATAAATATATTTTTGTCACATTGCTCCTATATTTCAAAAATATTAGAGGCAATTTTAATGAAGATTTTACGATTTCTTCAAATGCTCCTCATCAACGTGGCGATGTGGGTCCCCTGTGGGGCTGGTAGTAGTCCCCCCTACTAACGATGTGGGTGAATCAAATCTAATCGAATTGTATGAATCTTGATATTAAAAAATACAAATATTTTTATTGAAATAAAATTTAAGTTCGAATCAAGAATAGAATTGAATTATAATTTATAATAATTTAAATTCAAATTTAATTAAATCATTCAAATTTTAATTTGAATATATTTGAATTAAAATTATATAAAAATAACTATAATTCAATTCAAATTTGTCTTGCAAATAACTCATGAACAATCAATTATGAATTCAAATTCAATTTAAAAAAATTATCAAACATATTTAAATTTAACTCGAATCTAATTATTTTAAATAAGAATAATATACTTTTTAAATTAGCTCAAAAAACTCAAGAACAAACTCAATTCATTTGCACCCCTAACTAAATAATTGTCATGTAATTGCACCCCTAGCTAAATAATTGCCCATGCAAATGTCCAATTATTAGACTGATATATGATTCAACTTCCTTTCGTTTCAATATTTGAGAATTCTAAGTGAATAAAGTTGATTTGGAAAAAATATATATATTACTTATCAAATCTAGATTTTTAATAAATCTATTAAGAATATATTCACAATTTGAGAAATTATATAAACTTTTTTTTTAACGAATCATCACGCTCATCCCATCCCCAAATTATATATATATATATAAAGTAAATTATAAAATAAATTTATAATCCACCGTCGAATTACTAAAAAAATAAAAGAAATTTTTTACCTACGAATATAGGTCTATCAAAAATTAACTCATCCACAAATCAACCGGCACCCGTGGGAACTTAAATTTGTTTTTAACAAACATTTCATTGGCACAATTTCATAAAAAATATATATACAAAAAAAAACATTTGAATAACTTTAAATTGATGGAACTATTTATATAATATATGTGATCAAAAATAAAAGTCTAATGATATCAAATGCAAGATATGATGTGAAAACAATTTAAAGATTATATATGATCAAATAGGTGAAGAGTCCTTTGTTATTATTTTTTTTAAAAAAACATCTAACTAACTAGTAGACTATGATTGAAATTGAAAACTCAGTAGTCCAAGAACAAACTCTAGGAAGGTATACTTTGGTTAATAGAGGTGCATCTACTTATAATACATAAACTCTGAGAGTTTCTGCAGGATGAATACAAGTATAGCTCTAAGTGAAAACAAAATTCAGAAAAAAAGATTAAAAAAAAGGAGAGAAACCTTCGCAATCTAACTAATTACACCTATCGCGACGAAGGAAGCCTCTTGCAATCAGTGACATCCAGGATCTGCCGGTGCTGGATAATTAATAATCCATGTATTGAAAATTAGAATTGCCGATCTCGAACTCCTGTTTAACATGGAACAATGATCAAGGTAAGAAGTTGGACGAATTCACGAGGGAAAAGAAATATATGCTATCGACATCAATTTTCTGAAAATGCAAAGAAGTATAGTACTGTAATTATTAGTTTTGGTCATAACGGTGCTTAAAAGAATCCAATACCAAAGTTTTAGGTGAACAGATGCAATAGAATGTGATTTTTCCATCAAGAAAATGCGGTTAAACAACTTGGTTTTTTCGACATATAAACGTAAGTATGGCAAGACTGACAACTTAAACAGAAATGAGATGCAGTGTAGACAATTTAAGTATTTTCCTGATGCAACAGAATGTTCCAACTAATGTGCAAAACAGGAAATTAGCTTGTGCCCTTGGTTTCAGTTGTTAAAGAGGAACCCAAAAAACAAGGAAACATTAGACATCCATGGAAGAACTGGTTTCGCCTGAAAATGTTATTTAACTAAATAAATTGAAAAAAGGAAAATAAATTTCATGGAATGATTACCGGAGATTATTTTACTTCGAGAAGCATATCAAAAGTTCAGACAATCACGGAGAAAATAATAAGAAGGTATACTTACAGAAACTAATCTAGTTCAGTTCTTTGTTTGCACCTACTGTTGGAAACTCAGCAGTTTCACACCCATCCGAAATGTTAGCAGAAAATTGTTAGTAAAATGTTTGATCAAAAAGCAGGATCTTCTACTGAACTCCAGGCAGTGTTAACAACTTCACTAAACCGCCATCTTCATCATGTGAAGGTCTTCAATGAGAAATTAACAATAGCATTCACTATAACATAACTGACAACTGGTGTATTAACATCCACGGGCTCTTTTTTTTCCCTCTATAAGCATCATTAGTGTTATCATCACAGGAAACACAAATTCATGAATACTTCCTTTGGACTTCCCACAAAGCGAATATCAGAGTTCTTTATACCCTCAGAAACATCAGGAGCAATGTGAGAAATATCAAGAAGAGTCAGCAAGACACCTAATTTTCTTGGCTACGAGGATTATTTGCAACACCATTGCTAGCATGATGGAATTCGGCCAAAGCATCAGCAGCAGCCAAATTGGATACAGGTGTCTGATTCTAGATTCAGAAAACAAGCCATGTCTAAGTTCTGTCTGATCTTGTATCTTGTAACACTTAACAACAGGTAAGAAGCATATTTTCTTCTGCAGCACCCAAAAAAAAATAGATATACTGACGATTGCAAAAACAGAAGATAAAAAACCTATCATTTACAGAAGAGCTATGGTCAATGACAACAACTTCAGTTTTCATTCAATCTACGCTCTGGATTGATTCTTAATTAGCAGCTAGGTTTGCAGCCTCTAAAAATTTCATAAGGGTCATACAGGATGTTCAATGTCCTCGTGTACTCATCCTGTGGAGGTGAATTATTTTGGACAACTGTAAGGATCCTTGCATGTTTGAAGCAAAATGTTACACTGGCCTCATTGAAGCAGACCCAAAAGGCCAAAATGACTAGGATGTGTTGGAAACTATGTCACATTCTTGCTGATCTTTTAATGTATCAACTGCTACAATTTTATTCTCAATAATATCAGAGGTATTGCCAATTAACGCAGTTGTCTGAACAGTTGTAAGATCGATTTCAGATTTTTCTTCACTATGAAAACTTGTTTTACTTCCTCTAGATAAAATGTTTGTGCAAGCATCGCCAGCAGTCTCTACTGACAAATACTGGGAAGATTTGCCATTGTTAATAGGATCAGCAGAATCATCTAAAATAAAAGATGAATCTTCAGTTGCATTTCCGCAACGGCCAACAGCCTGAGCAGAGTTATGGGGCTCGGCTTCAGCAGGAATTAGCTCAGAAGAATCATGAGTTAACTTTATATCTTGATGATCTTTGATGTCATATTCAATGAATCCAACTGCATAAACCACAGAGATGTTTAAAACGGAGAGTCACAAAGAAAACGTTCAATAAATGTCAATGGTATTCAATGAGGTCACCTTCATCAACATGCGTATCATGTTTAGAAGAATGCTTTGCCAGCAGTGGCTTCTGTAGTAAACCAGTACCAGGAAAAACCAATATGTTTATGGACCTAACTTCTAATTCTTGAGAAACCTCAAGCGGCTTAAAGCTAAATACATTAGTCCATGTTTCCTTTAATTCAGAAATTGCAGGTATGACCAGCTTTTCAATATTGAGGGAAGAGAGAACCTGAAATGAGATCAAATTGATTCAAAAAGAGAGAGAGAGAAAATTTATTAGTTCATAAAATTATAATAACAGATAGCTTGTTAAAGAAAAGGAAAAAAGAGGGGAGAAAAATTAAATCATTCTTAAGAATTATAATAAAAGACTGCTTGTTATGAAGGAAAAAAGACAGGAAAAAAAACTACACTATTGCCTAATACAATAGTCTATGTACTGCAAAATTCACAAACTGAGTAACAATGTGCATATTGACAAACACCTAGGTGGCGGGAACCTCTTTAAAGGGAAAAAAAATCAATTAACTATTGACAAAAATACCTGTAACAATGCAACTGCAAATGAAGTTAATTTCACACAAAATAACTGCAAAGTTTCAAATATCAGACACCTAATAATTCATTTAGCTTACAGAATAACCATCAGCATGTACCAATTAATAGTTGGCTACTCCGTAGCCATATTCTTTCATTCCGAAGACAAACCACAGTGACATTGTAAAGGTTGGCTCCTATGCATCATCTGCAAGACTGGATCTAGGATTTTAAGGCAATCAAATAATGCCACATTAGGATCACTCCTGGGCTAGCCTTTTTATTCTTTTTTTCCATCTTTCAAATGACATACTTCTTAACACTTCCATTTAGCTTTCCTCTCTATGTGAGCAATGACATTTTCAATGCTCCGAAGTCTAAAACCACACAAATGTTTCCATTTTATCTTCCATATTTAATTGCATTTATAGAAATCACAATCATTTTGTTTTACAAGAACATTAGATATTTACAAGTTTGTGACCCAAAATAAGTCTAATCTCTGCAGCTGTAAATATAGTTAAAATGAATTTAGGCAACATAAATTGAAGCAATCGCCAAGGCTTTAAAGAAAACAAAGAAAGCAGGAGAGGCAATAGGGAAATTTGTAGAGAGAGAGAGATGGTTGAAACAAATATGCTTTCTTGATAATTATGATGGCAGAGATATGATATTGAAGATAATTCAATTTACAGTTTCTTACCTGCTTTAAGCATAGAAATAAAAGAAATTTAACGCATATATAAACATAATGATTAACTTTTAAGTTGTATAAGAATTATAAAATAGCATAAAATAATGAAAGAATGATATACTTATAGTCAAGATGTAGAAAAATTTATAATAGGATGAAAATAGAAAAGAATGGGACAAAACATATAGCCTCAATCTATTTATTTTTACTCAAAAAAATCCAAGAGAAAATCTTTACTGATTCAATTCCACTAAGAAGCCGACGGCACATCCCTTGACGTCTATACATGTTTCTTGTCCCAATGAAAGGCATTTCTGCCAGTCTGGTTCCGTGAATTCTGTTTGATGCAATAAAATCAACAAAATTCAATATCAAGACTTAAGCAAATAGAGCATATGTGATGATGAACAAAAGAAATCAAATCTTGCTGATAATATTCAGAGAAGACTTAATTTTAGATTTACACTTTAAGTTAACTGTCTTTGACAAATACTAGATTTGCTACAATGGTAAGAAAAAAACAGTAGGTGCATCAACTATTGACTAGCCAGAGACAATCATTAGGTTTACTGATATAGCTTTACTGCACCAAAATCATATGTTCCAGGTCAAACCATCGTTGTAACTTGTGAGGCTCCATTAAATCCACCCAACAAAAACATAAATAAATTGCCTGTAAAAATCTACCTTGGCCAGATTTTTTCCCCATAGATTAACTAAATGAACAAACCCCATTGTGATGGAAGAAAAGAAAATGAACAATAACAAGACTCTGAAGGAAAGAAGACAAAGGTTAGCTAAATGGCCAATGACATTTTGTATTAAATTGATACCATTTATAGCTGTGATTATCAGCTAAAGACGATGGGCAATAATCCATGTAATGAAAATCATGAGGGAGAGAAGATCGGATAACAACACTTGTAGGAAGTGGTTATAAAATAAAAAGAGCAACTACTTAAGCGCCAGAGGAGGTGATAGGGAAACAGAACGCAAGGAAATGGAAGAGAATAAAAATAATGAAACAATTCTGTTTGGAGGTGGGAAAGAAGTTTAGATAGTAATTAATCGAAGTAGTGCTTAAACACAATCGAAAATAAATCTCCATTAATGAAATGCAATCTAGCTATATAAAAATGGCACTTTCTTATAGCTAACGATATGATGATAAAAAATGTCTAAACACTCAGAATACAAATCAGTCAGATTATATCAGCTTCAAATTGGATAAATTAGAGTCATCCCTACGAGTCTCCTCTCACATAACAAATGCATCAAGGAAGAAGAATAATCATTTATTGAACAATCTGCTCCACAGAAAGAACAAACCTAAGGTATTACATCAACCCAAAAACTCTTCAGGAAAGCTTCATGGAGAGCAAGTTAACTCAAGCAGTTATTACTTGTTATCCAAATATCACCTGTTTAAGAAAATAAGAAAAATGTACCTGATAGATGCCACAGAGATAATTTCATCCCCTTGCTCCAAAATAAAAGTGTAGAACCCTCTGTAATTCAGCCGACTGAAATTTGATCTACACAGAAAACCAAAGTCATACATAAAGCAAAGTTAGTTATATGATATTTATTAAGAAATCACAGAAGGCACCTTTACCAACAACTCTCAGTTATTCCAAAAATAAAAAATAAAAACTTTGTTCCCCAAATCTTCTAGGGAAGATTTTTTTCTTTTTTGTGAAAAAATACCGTGAAACATAAACACAAATAATAGAGAAAATAAAAGACCTTAAAATATTATGAATACTTTTTAGCGACTTACCCAAACATATACAAAAAAGAAAAGGCACATAAGCTTAAATTCTTTATAAATAAGAAAAAAAACATTAAAAATGTTAAAATATCTTATTTTAGCTAGGCTCAAATGTTGTGTGATGTTATCATCTTTGTAAAATTAACAATGAAGAGAAAATAAAATAGTTCAACAGCAAAAAACATTTAATTATATAATATATTTGAATGACTTTTGAAAAATGTACAAAAAATACAATCATGTGGAACATGGAATATCCTAAAATTATTTATAGAACTACTATAATAAAGTTGCTTGTGTAGTCATTTAAAGAACTGCAATTGCAAAATAGCGAATGCATTTGCAGGAACAAAACAAGTTGCAAATGTCATTATACCATTTGCATTTGCCTGCAACATTAATTGTTGGCTACCATAGGGTCTCAGCATGCACAAGCTCAAATGACAAAAGAGCAAACATTGAAACTAAAAGACCTAAAGCACAGTTAGAATTTTGATAAGATACATTTTTCTTTCACAAGTCCAAAAATTCGAAACAGTTTTGTTCTGTGGGATCCAATATAGACCAGCAAACCAGCTCCTAGTTAGGTTGACTGGAGAAATTTTGATATAGAACATAGGTATTAGGACCCAAATATGTTGTCGTATTTTACCAGTTACAAAGTCTTAAACATGGGTTAATATGTACATCTAGAGAGATTGAGTTGGAAGTTGGAACAGAAACTAATTCCATTTGGACCACTTTGATACAAAAGAAATAAAAGCAACACTGATCTGTCTGGCAATTCTAAGTTATAAAGAACAATTTCTATGATTCTATCACTTTACATAAATGCAATATGAAATTCTGGGTTTCACAAGCATGTTAACTCATTGTTAGTCAGTGCCTAGCTATGGAGTTTAAAATAATAGTATGACAGAAGCTTACCCACAATTATACACAACGTTATGAATAAGGTTAATGCCACTTCTCCGGTCGACAATAGGCAGAAAACACTCATCCATAACTGCAAGGGCAACAGCAATCTTTGAGTTGGATTCGGCCATTTGATGGAACTGTAATGGGGCTTTAGAAGAATCCTCATCGAAACGCCTGACAACACTCCATGAGAATCCTGATTCAATATCATTCTTCATCCCAAGAATCTTCTTTAGTCCTCTGAAAACCTACAGCAATCAAAATTACAAGCCGATGATACCATATCAAAGGTGAATAGACATATTATTCAAATCCTACTACAATACATACCTACATAGCTAGGCACCTTATATAAGAAGATTAAACAATACTAAGTTACCAACAGATTGGCCAATGTTTAAGAGTTGTAAAGCAACCATGAGGCTTACATTTTCCCCAGTCAGCCTAATAAGCTATAACTAATGGTCTTTCTCCAGTATATAACATTTTTATATACCTAGAGTAGCCAATCGTTGCCACTTAATGTTTACATAAGTTACATTTTTATAGAGAAAAATTAGGCATTCTTATATATAAGAGCTTCTTAATGATATGTCATTAGAAGAATTTTTTATGTCCATAAATTCCACATATGATCAACCAAAACCAGTTTGACTGACAATTATTCTCTTTTTCTTTTCTTTTGCTTGTTTCATTTTACTACCTTACATGCTAAAAATTCTTTTTTTGAAAAAAAAATCCATATACTTCCATCTGGTATATAAATGTGTTGTGTTAGCATCCCATATTAATAAATGCCATTTATTTATTTTGTTCTTTGTTTTAAGAGATGTTTTCATATCCATAATTTTGCTTATCTAGTTTCTTTGAGTTGAATTTTTTATATGCAGAGTTGCCTTTATCATTCGCTGTAAATGAAAAATTGGAGGTGCCTTTTTTATGTTTTGTTTTTGTTGTTTTCCTTTGTATCATTATATCTCCTACCTAATATATTGTCATTTCCACATTTCTATTCTTGTATTGCCACCATGATTGTCATCAACCAAAATCAATATAGTAGTTCGACTTAGATTGCTATTGGTAAAGGGTGATATGATTTTTCCAGAGAAATGGATACATAAAGAATTTTGGCAGAATTTCAAAAATTAGGATTCCAAGAAATCACTTAGAAATGAGTAAGGTTACACTGTCAAATAGATGGAATTAACTGAAACTTGATCAAATTTAGAGGAGGAAAATTTGAAATAAATGTAATTTTGTCAAATAAGGTTTATTTAGGAAAACTCGGCCGACATACACAATTCTTCGCTGATTGCAACTTGAGTCCTAGCCAGCATAACAAGAGGAGGAGATATTCTTCGTCACTTATTTGAATTGCAGATTAAACTGCTCAACCTCAACACCTCTAGAAATTTATCACAAATCAACTGTTTAGTCTTACTGTTTCAGGAATCTACCACTAGCTAGACCAAGTACCCCATCTATCTCATATATCTGTCTCTTACATAATATTGTCATATCATTATTACCGATCACGATAAAATACAGCATCTCTCTTGATAGACAGTAGCCTCGAAACCTCCTTCCTACATATTAATAATCTAATTTTACTTAACAGCTATATATAAATAAAATATGATCTCATTATTTATGTTACTATATCATAACAATATAGTATATATAATATGATACCAATATAATATTATAACAAACTTATGAACCTGATGATACTAAATATTACTATTTTTGATAAGTTTACTTGACAATGCATTATATTATTTATTATACTATTTAGTTTTCTGTATCTTTATAAACTATTTTCGGAAAAATTTCCTAATAAGTTGTTTGGTACTTTTGAAATTTGTTAATATTATTTTTATTAATTATGTTTAATTCAATATTTTTTAAGATTAACTTTTGTGAATAAATAAACTATATAAATATATTAATAATTGTTTTTAAAAACTCTATATAAACAAAGAAGCACAAGCTTATGGAGCAAGAAACCACCTAGGGTTCACCTATGGCCAATCAAGTATTGTGCAGCTTACTCCAATCTCTATCTTGTTAATTTCCAAGTCATGTTAAAGTTAATATTTATTTAATTAAATCAAGTTTGCTAAATTGATAAAAAAAAATGGGCATATTTTATCTATTGCTTACATCAATATGTATATTTTATTCTGGTTAGTTGGATAAATATTCATATGGAAACATAGATTGCTTAAAATGATAATTATTGGATGAAAGAGGAAAGTTTTATTTGTATTGATTGCTTAGGTTATTTAATTTGATATATTATATAGTTCATGCAAACAAACTCATTTTCTTGACATGCAGTTGTCAACATACCTAAAGTAAGTTTATAATAAAATATAAACCACGTGTGTTACGTAGAGTATCCACCGTGTACCCACCAACAAACACCTTTTATAGACCTATTCATTTCAATATCTAATTTGAATGATATATAAATGAGACGATGGATGGACCGTTAACTCATCCTTACAATGTTTGGTTGGAAGAATGAATCAATCATGAAGGATAAAGATTCTCATTTCCCCCTCATATTTACTCTGCCCAAACTAGGGCAAATCGAGCAAAGGATGGATGAGGATATTTTGTTAATCACATTTTTGTCATTCAAATGTTTTGTAACATACTTAGCACCCATCGAACCCTATGCTTGCATCTCTTCGTTCTAGTCAATTTCTCACGTTGTGTTCTCATGTTTGCTTGCCTGCATGCCTTCTTCTTCCATAAAAAACCGAACAACAGTAGTTAGCTCACGTCGCTTATCCTCAGTAGATTGCTCATACTATATATCCTCGTATTGTGCATTTAAGTGCCCTTACACCTTCTTTGCCCGTAAACACACACAAAATGGGAATTATAAAGGAAAGGCATTAATAAATTGTTAGATATGAATTCTTGTATAAAAGTTTGTTGGATTGATTTAATGTTCAGAAAGGAAAGTAGTTATGATGGATTTAATTACAATTCAGAGAGGAAAGTAGTTACGAAAAGGAGAGTATTGTTTGCCTTTTAAAAATTTAATTATTTATCCTTCAATTTATTAAACCAAGTGAAAGGATAGATGAATTGATGGATCATTTTATTCATCCATCTGTTTAAATGAATAAGCAGAAGGATAAGTTAACTTTCATCGAATCTACCCATTTATGCATCCATCCATAACCATACATTGTTCGACTTATCCAGACATCCACGTGTTATTATCTTCTTCATTATAACACAATATGCATGAAAGAAAGCAGAATATGCTATCAAGAACATTATTGATATAACTGAAGATAGGCATGTATCCAAACATATTAAACTTTTGATGTAACAAAATCATCATAAAGGAAGCATGAAAAGGTTGATGACTTGAATTTTCTACAGGAATAGTTTGAAATTTCAAACTAGATGGAGCTATTTACACAATATGTCATGGTCACATGGATTCGTAGGAATCATTTGTACCTTTCTACAACTTGAGGAACAAAAAGAAATGGCAGTACTCTTGGAAGTGGCGGAAATACATTCTGTCTCAGGAATGCAATCTTCATGGTCTGCAAAATCCATTACAAGTAACTCCATAACTATTGGAATGTAGAAGGGCATTTAATTAAGAGCATATAACAGGAGGATTCATACATTTTGCCTCACACTGGTGACAAGAAAGTAATAAGGAAACTGTTTCATGGCTTGCACTGCTAGGATCAGTAGAGATCTGCCCACAGAACCTGCAGCAGCAGTTGGTACAGTGCCAATCTCCAGAAGGAACCTTCTGGAATGAAACACAGGACCTTAAGACATTCGTGCATAGCAGAACCAAAAGGCAAAGAAATTACCAAGATTAAGCTGACAATCATGTAGAAAAATAAACTAAAGAATGTGGCAGTTATGAGCATGGAATTACCATAGTAGCTAATTATAACATAAATATTACCAGTCATTAATAAAAATCAATAGTTTTGCAGAAAGCCATTTTGACACCTGCATAATTTTCAGAATCCACAAAAAAATGGAGATGGAGAAAGAAAACCATTTATAAAGAACAAATAAAAAAACCACGATCTATGTATCTGCAATAACCACATATGCAATAGCAATGCCAACTAACTACGACAATGCGTTCTATAAAGGGTAAGGTTTGTTCAAAGTAAGGATTGTTCAGTTTGACATACCTCGAAGCCCAAGCAAGCCAGATGAAAGGTTGAAGGACAACCATCACAACAGATTAAGGGACCACCATCACCACAGATACCACAGGTATCATCATTAGGGTCATCACCATTGACATCAATATTGTAGAATCCTTGCCGTTCAGATTGACCCTGTTTTTTCCATGCCTCAAGCTGGCATTTCAACAGGGAAATTTCTCCATCCTCCAAAAATATATTTTGTGATGGATGTATAAGTTTGTTACCAGCATGAAGACTGAAGTTTGATAGAGAAAGGATTTTACCACAGCAGTTACAGTTAATGCCGTCTCTAGTTATCCAGCCTTCCAACTTTGTTTTAGTCATTCGCTGGTTCATATACTTCACTTTTCCATTTATGAGCAATACACCCACATCTATCATCCATGAAAGAACTGTCCTTTTATGCCTGTAAGTGACATAATCAGCGTCATCAGCTTCTGACTTATGGTTAATACCACGGGCCAATAGAGTGCATCCTCTCTGTTTGCTTCTTCCGTTGTGATGATTCTTATAAGATGTGGAACCGACAGAAAACTTTGAGTCTGAAGTAGCTTGATCTCTAAGATGTCTCTTGTTAGATTTTTTCTTTACTTTCTTTCCTTTATACTTTGGGGATTCTTCAGACTCTTCTATCCTTCTTCTTCTCTTGTTAACAACAACTCTTTTCAGTAAATCAAGTGACTCCAAAGGTATGATAGGGTCGCTCACAGAAGGTGTTCTACAGTTCCTTCCAGAAGAAATCTTGCCCTCCGATTTGCTTGTTCTCTTTAAACGTTCCTGATACACTGCATAAGCCTTTGTGATTGACCAATAACCACCATGACCTTCAGGAGGTATGTAAACAGAATCCTCATAGTTCCTGCCTCTTCTTGGCCTCAGATCTATTGTCCAACCAGCATTAAGAAGTATATCTTTTAATTGATCTCTAAGTTTTTGCTTTTCAGTTCTGCGAGATACATTTGCACCCTCTGATACTTGTTTTGCCTTAACAACACTTTCTGCACTGGAGTTGCTCTTTGTTCTCAAACCAGTCTTACCCTTTGAAATATGTGCTTTCTTTTTTTTTGTTTTATGAAAAACATTCTTATGCTGTGTTTCAGGTTTATTGTTTGCACTCTTCTCGAGACTGTCCTTTTTTGACTTTCTCAATTCATTTTTACTCGGCGAGGCACCTAAGCTTGAATTTTCATCAACTCTTTCATAGTGAGAAAGGGATTGTTGCTTCAGTGCGGCACGGGTAGCTACACCACGAGAGCTTATGTTCTTTGAGACCTCCTCATAATTCCTTTTAGAATGATTCTCAAGTCCATCCACCTTCTTATTACTAGGTAGTACTCGCAAGACGCCAGCTTTCCCTTGCATCCTCAGAATATCATCCTTGGGTCGTGAAACGCCAATGTCTTCTGCCCTGTCTCCAGTAACACAGCTACTGCTATCCTTCGCCTCAAGTTTCTGTTTATCTGGCGATTCTATCAGCTTGTTCTTTTCAGTTTCCGTCTTCTCAGTTTTTTGTAAAGTTTTCAGTGTTTGGTTCTCCATTACTCGACCCCTCTTCCTCTTTGCAGGGACTAAGGATTTGGAACTTCCTTCTTTGTGAACATTCATCTCCTCTTTTTCATCCACGCCATCCGAAATAACAGTTTTAGACTTGTTCCCGCCAGTCAGAAATTTCTTCTTTCCTCCTTGTTCCGAAGAATCCAATTTCGACTTTTCTGATTGGACTTCAGCACGAGATGACTCTCTTAGGCACTTTCTCTCGAGCTCTGTCTCTAGCACTTCTTTCTGACAAGAAACTGCAACCTCATTAGTTTGAGTTCCTTCATCAGACTTCAAAACCTTCTCTTTCTTATCTACATCCGCATTCTCTTCCTCTTTTATCATCTCCACCTCATTGTCTTCGCCGCAGATGGAGTTGTCCCCATTTTGACTAACTCCACGACCCTCCTTCCGCAAAGAAGCGACGCGATCATCCAAGTTACACTCCGAATCGCTCGTAATCAACCTCCGTTTCATATCCTTGTTCAACTCATCAACCTTTTCCGCTGCAGAGACTTCGATCCCTCTCCGCTTCTTCATCTAGGATGCGCCAGCAGAACTCAGACAGTCAGACCGCTCCACCCAACAGTACCCACTTCGACCCAGAAACCAAACCAGCCGCACCAAGCGACGAACAACAAAGGATTCGCACAGGCCAAGCCTCACGATGGGATCTAGAAAAAAAATAAACAAGCTCGGATCCGAGCACGAGTGAAAATAAGCAAAAATGAACAGAACATCACAGCCCCGACAGGATCAGCGGATCAAGGAGCGGAATCCTGCATACCTCGAACGGCGATGGGGATTCTCGAGGAATGGCGCGATTTGGCACGGAGATCAACTGCGGCGAACAGATCTGTGGAGCAGGATTAGGGTTGGCGAGGCGAGATCGAGACGGAGGCGGAGGCGAAGAGGGGGAGAGCTCGGGGGAGGTGAATGAGGGCGAAGAGGTGGGGCGCTTTTAAACAACAATATTTCTTTCTTTTTTTGTTTTCCTTTTTTTTAATTCATTTTATTTCATTTTTCTGTCGAACGTGTATAATTTACATAATCCAGTTTCCCTCCGTCTACGAGTCCTTCAATTTAGGAAATTCAATCGGGAACGGAAATTCCACACTCTATTACCTAAAACTTTATTGGACAACCACCCTTGACCCACCTCGGGACCAGGCAAATTAGAGACCGGTCCGGGAAACAAAACGAGTGACGAATTGGAACGGAATATTTAAATTTTCGTCCGATTAATTTTAGAACTGACAGTCTTAGATCCATTATCCATTAAAATATATTTTTCATAATATCGTCGTAGATGTCTAATTTATTATTAAAGAATTAAATCACAACATCATACCCCGGGCGGATTTGTTGCCTTTGAATTGCCGTACGTACCTTAATCAGCATCGCAATTAGAGCATGTCATGGGATCCATCGGCGTTGACGAATTGTAAGCAAGTTTTTGATCTTGGTAGTCTATAACGAGTATTTGATAATACCTCAAGAGAATACGATTTTTGACTCTTTACTGTGACCTTCCTCGTTATTATTATACCTGTAATTCTTGTGGATAATGGATATATATCTGTGTACATATATGGGTAATTTGAGTAAAGGATGACCTTGTCTATATAATTTTAAAATTTAGGTGTCCATAATTTTTTATTCATTTGTCTATTCGATAAATTTATAATACATATAGGTCGACTTTCAATAACCGTAATTAAAATTAAAATTAAAATTATGAGTACTTAAGAGTCTATTGAATATTTTTATCAGACAACATTTCTTTTACTTAGAGGAGAGAGAGAGGTGGAGTCTACTTTTATGCTTTGCTTACTTAAGTAAATAATGAGAGGAGCGGATTAATACATGTGATATAATAGACTTAGGATGTCCGCAGCCGAGTACTGAGTACTTAATGGATGTTGATAGTCGAGCGCTCTTTTGTGTTCTCCGTATCAAGTAGAAATGAATCCCGACTCAAGGTCAACAATGTGATCAAAGGAAGTTAGTCTTATATTCCTCTAATGCTTAATTAGTGAGATGATGAAAGCATAAAAGAATAGATGATTGTCTGAGAGCGAACATATCTTATCCACAGATTAACAATGTTACGTAGCAGTGTCTATTAAGACATTGATATTATCCTTCACCCATCACTATTATTGCCTTCCCGATTAGTAAAGTCTCTTATTATAAAGATCTTCTTCGTTCATAACAACTAATGTTCCCCATTAATCGCCTTCATTAACAACTAATGACCCAAACTCTGAATATTGGACTTTGAAACTCAACACACTCTCTCGGTGCCTCCGATTCGAATATTAGATTATAAGGTCGAACACTATGAGACTTAAAATCCATTTCCCGATTCAGACTTGTTTCCTGCAGGCACGGATTCAGAAAAAACAGATGGACTGGGCTATAGAAAGAGCTGGATAAAAAAAAATGCATAACAAAAATTAATTTGTAATATATTTAATAATAAAAATATAAAAAATTAATATTATTTATATTAAATTAATTTTAAACGTCTCAAATTAGAGAAAAAAA
>JBBUKS010183943.1:0-23647 GCA_038050645.1 Hedychium gardnerianum
GCCTCCCCCCGGCGCCGCGGCGTCGTCGTCTCCGCCGTCATGGCTAAGACTGTAAAAGGAAGACGACATCGCGGGATGGGGATCGAGATCCGGTCCTTCACTCGCTCGAGATCTGTTTTCGTGTTGGAGGAGTCGTTGCAGGGACCTCGTCGTCTTCTTGTACGCGGAAGAGAGGCGGTGAGGAAGCAGAAGGTCCACTTCGGTTGCGTTGGCTCGATTTCTCGTCTTCTCTTTAATGATACAATTTTTTATCGAACGGCACACGTATTCTCAAAATATTCTTCCCCCTTATTTCAGTCTTATAACACTATCGAAAAAAAAATTCTTGGAATAAACACGTAAATGAACTAATCAAGTCATATAAAATCATCACTTGCCTCGATTAACATGCTTATTCTAGGGAAAACTCTACTAGGAGGAGGCACATCAGAGAAAGGATGTTGAAAAGGAATATAAATTTCATTATGTTATGTCAATGATGGCCTAGTAACATTTTCCCTTGTACAAGTCTACAGAACTTCCTAGGAACATCTCAAAATTAGTGACCCCTTCTTTACAATTCTGCTCAACCTTCCCACATTGCAAAGCCAATGACCCTTTTTAACAAGTCTACTCAAGTTTGCCGCACCTCAAAATTAATGATCAGTGTTGTGCCTAGAGCAAAAGAATTTTCAATGCTATACACAGATAGGCCACCGACCCATAATTCCTAGAAGCCTCAGGGCTGTTGCATCTGCAATTAGGTTTTATTTTACACTACAGAATAGGCACGAATCACCTCGAGTATCGGTGCTCGGCACAATGGGCATCTACCTTCAGTACGAACCAACTCGTTTGCACATTGCGAACAAGCGCACATGTGCCCGCACCTGATGCAAAGAAGCAGCATGGTTATTATACTTAAGCATTGGAGTTTAATGTTCATAACGCATGAAAATACAATGATTACCTGTAAAGAAGAGAATCAATGGGACTATCACAACATATGCAACAAGTTCCTCTTCTTGCTTGTCCCCATTTGGATGTGTCCTCCCAGTGCAATTGCTCCTCCCCTATGAAAGCATATTTACAGCTTTTTGAGTGTAGTAGATGGTTCGTTATAATAGGAAATAACCATTCTAATATAGAATGATCACAAATTTAACAGGGATCCCCTGAGGCCATGAGTACAACAAATGAAAGGAAAGTCCATTACTACATATACTAAATCAAGAAATTAGTCAACAACAACCAAGATCCATCTCCATATTTATAAAGAGATTATCACACAGCTTAACTTGATTTCTACTCTGAATTACAACCCTTGACTCCTGTTTTTCAGATACTTGTATTGATTTATTTTCTTAATTACATATATCAATTTGCCCTCACTAGCAGATCAGGAACCTGAGTTACTCCAATCCGAGTAAAAGATATTGGATCTGAAAAGCCAATTGGCATCTTGTCCTCGTTATGAAAAAAAGTTTATATGGTCTGACGACTCATTTTTAAACAGAAATAGACTTGCCTCATTACTAAAAATCTTTTACTAACCATGTCCTCCAGCACGACGATTTAAAGCTGCTGAGACTTCCTGTCTGACTGCACGTTGTAACTCAAGCTGCATATCCATGCATGCCTCCAGCATTTGCTGCATATGATTCATTCCCTCTTTAAGCCTAGCCATATCAGACCTTAGATCATTAATAACATCCCAATCCTGCATAAATAATGCTAAAGAATCATCAATTCAGCAATAACCAAAGAAAACAAGGGATCATAAGTATGTTACACTGAGCTTGACAAAATGATAAAAACATCAAACTCATTAGGCATCAACATGCATAAGAAGAAAAGTGATCTAAAACTAAATGCTATCCAGAGAAAATCAACGAAGACTATGTTAAGATATAACAAAGCTCTTCTGGTTCCGTTTAGACAGGCTGAGAATGTTTCAAAAAAAGAAACCTTTGTCAGATGATATAGGAAAACTAGTCTAAGACATTCCTAGTCTCATGCCTATATTTATATTGAATTGGTTGTTTAGAAAGACATAGTGGGTTATAAATATATTGTAGTTCTATACAATATAATAGAGTACAATATTTTCGATCCTTATCCTCACTCTCCTCTCATGCTCTCCCAGTCATTGCCTCCTGCTGCCTACAGGAGGCCAAGATGGAAGCTGTTGCCGGAGTGGAGGCGCAAATACAACACCATCACTGTTGAGGACAGAAAGATGACCGAAAGAGATTGAGCTGTGATGCCTCCCTGAAACCTATTTGCATTTCAAAGGAGAAATAATTGATCAAAATGTAGCAATATCAAATGGAAGAGAAACCTTCCACGATTATAGTCACCAGCAATCCAAGCAAGCAGGGTACATGCTCGTTTGCATCAAAAGAAATAACACCAACCTCAACCCACACATTATCCCTCCGGGCGACCAATCAACCAATGGCTTGCGACCCAAGAGGCCGAGATCTCTACCTCCTCTTCTAAACAGAAGCTTTATGGTGGGGATTGGGTCAGCTACACCCTCTCACCAGATATGAAGACTCTTAGCACATTTGTTTTTTCAGAATTATTTTACCTGCTTCACTTTCTACAGTAGAAGAGGATCAATCTCAACTTTCTTCAGTAAAAGTGGACTGCTCAACAAAATGGGGTAGATGGAGATTGAGCTTTTCATGATCTCTCAAACAGTTCGAGGATCCTACAAATACGAGAATCCAGATTTGTCCAGAGTACCAAGCAGAGGGGGGCTTTGCTCAAAACCTAAATGCCAAAGCCACTATGACGTAACGCCAGATCTAAGCGGAGAGAATGCCCCTCTGCTCACAACCTAATTACCAAAAATACTGCAACATAACACCAAAACAGGCCAGAGAGGAGCATGTCTTTGCTCATAGCCCAACCACCAAAACTCGTGTGAGGACTTTTGGAAGATATGAGCACCGTCACTACCAGTCTCTGTTTGCAACTCAACCATGCAGACACAGGCAGTACCACAAACAACCACCACTCTTGATCCAACAGCCAACCAACAATCGTAACTTATGTGGGCAGAAACACAATCACTACTAGCCTCTACCCATGATCAGATTATCAATGTACTACAACTATCTCTATGTTGATCAAGGTCAAAGAAGTCCCCACGGGGGTGCCCAGTTGGCTAGTAAGTGACAAATTTGCTACAATGAGGGGTCAATTCCTGGCGGACGCATGCACTCGGGGAAAAAAACTCCTCCCACCCTTTATCCACTTGACGGTCGGCTATAAGCTGACCCCGTGATTTACCTCCCTTCACATAACCTGGGGACGGGCTGTGAGGGGCGTCTGGGGTGAGCGTAATCACCTTTTGCTACAATCAAGGTCAAAGGAATTGTTGCCTACGTGCTCCATTAACTTAAGTTTTGTTTCATTTTTATGTGAATATCATAGTTTTGTTTCATTATTTTCATGTCTAATTTATGTTTTTACTAATGAGAGTCTTTCTAGATTATATAACTAGTAGAAATAGGATATAGATAATATCCACTCTCTAGCTTGAAGGGTAAGGAAACCTAGTTAATTTTTGGCCTAATTCTTCTTCTGATGATTTAAGAATTATAAAGACATTGTAATAATATAATACAATATTACCTTTCCCAAGTTTTAAAGACTCACTTTGTATAATGCAAATTTCAAACTATGAACTTCTTAGCATCTCTCTTAATGTAGCATCATGATTTTAAATGGCCTTAATTTGGCTTCTTTATTCAAGAAGCCTGTTACAAGTCAAGTCAAAACTCCTAAATTGCTAAGCCATCAATGTTTCAGACAAAACAATCACATGAACTCAATGTACTCATTTTGACTGAAAATCACTAAGTTATATTTGGTAATTTGGCAAGAACCATTTTTCCCATGACAGAATTTAAAAGGAAGAGCATTTAAGACATTGAACTACCATATCAGAAATAGTTTCAAGTTTTTTAGTTTAAAAAGAAGCATCCGCAATAATACTTTGAAATTTATTGGAATATGAATCATGTGAAGCGCATATGAATATTTCCATCCTGAATATTGAAAATGATTAAAATTTGCAAGAATTTTGATTGTTTTGAAAGCAGATTTTGTAAGTCAATAGGGAGAGAAATTACTGAATGTTGAAAGCTTTGTCGAGTCCAATTTGTGTGGCGCAAAGTTGAGTGCCATAGTGGTCGTGGGGGTGGAGGTGGCGGCACTGGTGGAGATGGCAGTGTAGGTGGAGTCACACTAACAGAAATTTGATCTTGAACTAAATCATCTCTTTGTTGTCCCTGATCTATCTCTATCGAACCTGATGCAGATGCCATTTGTAAATCCCAATCAAATGGATTTCGTTCCTGCCGTTGAGCATAAGACTCTATTAGTTGGTCTAAACTTTCCCGAAACTCACTACTGAGAAGATTTGAGACACTTCTCCTGCAAAATAAAGGTAATTAAGTTAGCATCTATTATTTTGTGTGTATGTTTTCTGCATAGACATTTAATGATTAACAATGACCTTCTTAAGAGTTCCCTGAGCTCCATGCTATATACATTATCATCATCAGGCAGAATAAATCTGTTAACTCTTCTGACAGTAAAGGACTGTTGATTTTGTAGTGAATCCAAAGATTCATCCTGCCATATGGGTACTGCCTCTTGTGAGTCATCTTCTCGCCAATACTCATGCACTTCTTCATGAGTATTGTCTGCACTCCCTTCAGGTGTGTCATGAGGTTGCATACGGTCTACATTTTCTTGCCAACTTTCTTCATATTCATCTTCACTACTCTCATTTAGCCTATCTTCAGTATACTGATGCCAGATCTCTTCTCCGTGTTCTGCATCCTCCTGCCAATCCTCTGCTTGAGTTGCATCTTCTGTCCATTCTGCATTTTCACTTTCTGTGTCATTTTCCATCTGATTTGTTGCTCGGTTTGCCGATGCTTCGTACAACTCATTTTCATCATCCACATGGTGTTGATCAAGGTCATTATTTGACACTTCCACCATACTCGAAGAAGATGAACCATTTCCAGTGTAATTAATTTCTTGAATACTCAGAGCACCAGATTGACTGATTGTTTGATCTTCTTGAGAGTGCAATCCTTCCCTAGTAACAAAAAGAATTCACCATTAACTACCCTACCAGCATTCCAGAAATAAGTCAACTAAATGTGAAATTATATATATATATATGATATCCTGCACACCTTTATGTGAGCGGCGGTGGGCGACATCCAACGTGTACGATCTGACGTGGCTCATCTCTTTCCTCTCTCATTTGCATGCAAAGGTGGTGTTGTTTTAACAGCACCAAGCTTTTGCAAAATCAGCACCAAATTGGTGCTGGCTTTGCATTGTTGGTGCTGTTTTTGCAAAAGTTTGGTGTTATTTTTGCAAAAACAGCACCACCTTTGTGCTGCTTTTGCAAAAACAGCACCAAGGTGGTGTTTTTGCAAAAGTGGTGCCATTTTTGCAAAAGCTTGGTGCTGCTTTTGCAAAAGCGGCACCACCTTTGCATGCAGATGAGAAAGGAGAGAGATGAGCCGTCAGATGTCGCATAAGGGTGTGCAGGCTAACAATCTTGTATATATATATATATATATATATATACATTGGGAACCTTAAATTACCAATAATGATGCCACAACAATATAAAAGCGCTAAATTGATGTTAAAAATAAATGAAGTATCTTCTATAGATGTTACATAACTATATGGAAACATGTATTATCAATTGACTTAATGTAATGAGATGAAGTCTCTTTTATTGGATTTTATAATAACCTGATCTCAACATAACTCAAACAAAATAAACTGTGCTTAAACAAAATAACATGACAAAAAAAAAAGTATATTTCAAAGTCCATGAAAATATAGCATAAATGTACTTCAGACCTCGGTTTATTTTTTGGACCAGATTAGTCTACATCGGTCTCCTTTGTTTGCATCAAATAACTAATTTAAAAACAAAAGCACTCTTAATTCATGAGTACGTGTTTGTCCACAAATTTGTTAATTTAATCAGCTCCATGCTGCATATTCAGTATGTTATAGAAATCCAATGAATCCATGATTATGATAACCTTGAATGCAAGAAGAATCAGACCATGTGCTGGAAAAAATAAAAAACCCACCTTAGAATTTGGCCTCTCTGAATTGTCTTTATTTTATGGAGAAAAATCTCCGAAACATAAAATATATGAAAAATAGAATGATGTTGCAGGTAATCTCCTAATGAAATGCTAACTAAATTTTCGCTAAAAATTTCAGTAAAAATGTAATAAATTGTGGATTCTGATCCAAGTGTGCAAAATAACTGATTATATTAACTCTTATATGAAAAGAACAACATACCTCAACCCAGATAAACGAGGATACTGCCCGAGCTGACCAAATGCTCTAGCTGCCACAGAAGAGTGTTCCTCACTCTGTCCAAAATTACTCAAGAACCTTTCTTCAAGCAAAGCCTGGATATGATGACCATACACAAAAAGTGCATCATATTAGAAAACATCTTAACTGCAAAATATCCAAGTAATGCCAAAATGTAAAAATATAGTACCAAAATAAAGGATGACATTTAATCCATAATTGCAAGTAATGTGTGAGCAATCACAGTTGTAGAGTCCTAAAAGGTGTGTTCTTTACTTTTACAGCATGAAAAACAGATAGATTCATTCACAACCAGTAGGGTAGCAGAAATCGAAATCCATATATTCTTAGACATCAAAATTCTGCCCACATAATTGTCTGGTACTAGATGCAACTTGGATGGACAGACTCTATCTACATAAGTCTCTTTTATTTCAAATATAATACTTCCAAATATTCATATAAAATGAGATTGTAGTGTCTGGCTGCTGATGTAACAAAAGAAAAACTAAGATACATGGACAAGCACATATGGACTAACCTTGAGCCCATTCTTTTTTTTTTCTCCTTTTGATAACATATATGAAAGCCCTCTAGCCACCATTATAAAGGTAGGTTTCAACAACTTCCAAGGCCCATATTAGTCGAGCTACTTGGCACCGTCAATCTCGAGCTCATTCTATTTATATTTTATTATATTAATGTTTTCATAATATCAATATAAATTTTCAGTAGATTTATATATTTTCTATCTTACATATATTTTTATATTTATTATATATATATTTACTATTTGCATTTCTTTTTATTTTACATATTTTCTTGTTCAAATTTTATGTTAAACACAACTTAAGATTAATTGATGTGGTGAGTTTGTATCTCTAAATGCTATTACATTTTTTTATTTTTCATCTTTTCATTGATGCATTTTTTTACAAAAATTTTAGTGCTTATTGTTTTCATTATTTTCATTTTAATGATATTAATATAGAGCAATCAAACTGGTTGAAGCAAGTTGAATAAAAAGCAAACAGTCAAAAAGGAAATGAGCAAAGCTGCCAGATGATTTAGGAAAGCAATTACTTACTTCAAGAAGGAAATTCATTTTCCATGAGAATTTTCCTTCTGGAGAGTATGTCAAATTTTCATATTATAATAAAAATTATAAAACCCATCCAGAGATTTTGTTTAACAAAAATTGAATGAAAAAACAGGGTCCCACCCAAAGCCTGATAAAGGTTTTAGCCTTTTCAAAAGTTGCAGAAAGGAAGTTCAATTTCAGTTGAAAATATTTTCAATTGGCCAAACAGCCAAAGTCCTCACCATCTAACAAACATTAGTAAAGCACCAATAAACTCCTTATGTTTGATAGGAAAATTGAATATATGAAAATGTGCTCTCTTAATTTCACAAAGGAGGCTCCACATTAGACTAAATGTTGCATTTACTAGATGGTGCAAACGCATTTCTTTCTGATGTATGGAGTTGTCTTTGATTTTCTACAGACAGTACTAGATTGAATAATAGTATTTCTTAAAAAAAACAAAATGTAACACTCATTGTTCAAAACATCATCAAACTGCAATCTAACCTTTTGGTCAATGCAACATAAACATCACCAAACATTTACATTAAGTTCCTGGAAATTACTTTAGAAATTAATTGACTTAATATGACATTCTTTGCCATGGTAATAAGATCAGAAGTCTTTTCCTTGATTATAAAGATTGAATCATAGACAGAAATCTCAGTCAAATGTCCTGGTACCATTTTCATACTTCAGGTTATTTCAGTAAAGTAAATGAGTTAGTCGAGTGAGCCAAGTTTGCGGCTTCAAAAGTGTATTGGACATAAAAATTACTAATGAGTACTGTAAAGATACAAATCATTATCATATCAGCAAACTTACAATTTTTCTACGAAATTCAAATAATAAACACATTTTGGTTACATAAATAGGGAAGACATATATCACATTTTTTATTACTTAAAATACTAAAGGGAGCTAAAGAGAGAACCTGCATACATTCATGTTCTTGACCAATGAATCATTTTGAAGAAACATGGAAAAAACGGTGTTTGAATTGTAGGGGTTGTGCAAATAAGGTCTCACTCTTGTTCTTGTAGATAAGTCATGCTGGTTTATTGCAATAAGATTACAAAGTTTTGAAGAAGAAAAAATGAGAAAGCGAAGAATAGGATGACCAAAAGGTATGCAAGATCCATTAGGAATTGCAGTTATGTCAAACCCTTTGAATAAAAAGAAGATAGAACTACAGTACTATGAAAATTACAGTTATAGTGACTATCTTCTTACAAATACGGCATCCAAATAACTTTAGCATTAGTGAATACAAAATCTACCAAAGCAGTGAATATAAATCTGTTACTTCAATTTCTTCTACAACAACTAGAACTTCGAAATTGACTTAAAATTTTGTTATTATAATAGCTTGATAGGAAACAAATATCACTTTAACTCTAAAGTTACTACATTTACTTTTGCAAGATCTTTATGTCTTTAATCAAGAAATAACAGACTTAAGCATTTTAGAACTACTCAAATTGTAATGATGAAAAATTGTAACAACTTACCAACAAGAAAGATTATGCAGACCTAAAACATCATATATACTTACAAATAAAATCTGAGAAGTTTTGGCTAGATCTTCTCTGATAAAGACAAGATATGCTAATATACTGTTGCTCTCTCAATAATGTGGTGAACCAAAAGCACGTGGGAAGTTTCACTCCCCACTGTAAATCATTTTTCCAGTTGAATGAACACATCAACCTCAAATGTAAACTTGGTCAATTCCTAGATATAGATTTTTGTTGTATGTGCTTAAATGTGTCAGATTTATCATGCAAATGAGGAGCAGACTTGTATGTAATAATATATTGTCCTGGAATTTTGATATCTATACAAACTATTATATCCAATACTATACTATCTTTTCAACCATTTATGTTCACATCAAGAGAAAAGAAAGCAAATTCCCATTAAAATATTTGTTCCCCGAGTGTATTTTGACATTCTACTATATGATTATGGCATAGTCGAAGTTGGTGAATTGGCTAATAGTATCAGATCTAGGAAGAACAGATTTCTAATTCCGTTAGTGTACTGAGAGCATATAATAGCAGTAGTCCACAAGTTCCAACTATTAGCGTCAATTATATGAACTTAATGCAGCCAATGGTCTCCATGTAAGACTTTATCGCTAGTATCATATAGAACACGGATGAAATTGTCAATTTTTGTGAAGTAACTCAAGGACATTTTTACACTTATTGTCACCTGTAATAATTGCAAAACGATGTAAAACCCAGAAAATTTCTCCAGATCATAGTTGTGAAGTTACATTTCTTTGACTTTTGGTATAGTGGCAGTCTATCAAGAGATGTCTACGCAGATGGCTTTGTGGAATAGATGGTCCCATGTTAGGATAACTTGACATGATTTTCCTTGTAAAGATAGATGCCTAAGTTATCTCATTGAAGCAAAAGAGTTTGTAAAACCCACCTGAATCCGATTGCGGTGCGCAAAGGCAGAGACTGCATGATGTTCGGACAAGCCCTGAAGCTCTCTTTCCCTTTCACGTACCATTCTCATGATCAGATCAAGTCGAGCCTGTCTACCACGTAGCCTTGGCTGCTCCCTCCGGCTTTGCTCTTGTGGATCCACTCGGTCAGTTGCTAAAGCAGCCCTCTCTGCCTCCCCTATTCTGTTAACCTGAGGATGTCTTTCCTGGCTCACCATACGCACCCTCTCTCTCACCAGTCGCACCCTCTCCCGTTCGATCTCCCCAAGCCAGTCATTTCCGGGACTCTCGTTGCTCTGTTGTGTGGCTCGCAATGCTGTGTTGGCTGCCATTGCAGTGCTCATCACCCACCCACGAACAATCTGCCTCACCCTTTCCCTCTCGCCATTGAAAACATCTCCAAAATCAGGCGACTGCTCTCTGCTCGACTCCCTGTTACCAGTGGCCTCTGTCTGTATGGTTGCAATTCCAGACGGCTGGTTGCCCTCTCGGCGGAACTCATTGCCGTTGTCGCTCACGCTGCTGCCAAGCCCGGAGCTATCAATCCACTCATCACGGCTAAGGCTTTCGACACCAGTCCGGAGGTTCTGTGGAATAGCGGCGGGGGACGGGGAGCGCATGGTCTCACGCTCTCTAGCTGCAGCCGACGCGTCCTCGAGCTCGCGCCACCTCTGTAGAACGGAGGAAGCCCGGGCCGCGGCGGGGCGCGGGCGCTCAACGGTAGTTTGCGGCCGCCGCGATTCTCGGAGAAACGAAGAGTCAAGCATGGATACAGCGTGGAGACGGGCGAGCGCCATGAGCTCCGACTCCCGGTTCCTCCTCTCGATGGTGGTAATCATCTCCTCCGCCTGCCGCGCGACCCACCGACTCAATATCTGAGAGTGCAGACGGGCGGCGGCAGACGTCTCCTCCTGTTCGTCGCCGTTCCGCCTTCGGCTACGGACGAGCTGGTCGGACCCTTCGCTGCCACCAGCGGCGAGTTGGTCGTCCGCGCCCTCACCGGCATCCGCGGAGGAACCGCAAGACGCAAGGGCAGCAGTCATGCACCCATCTATGTGGCCACGAACCAGCTCCTCCAGCCCTCGCCGGAAATCCGACATTTCCTATCTCCGACTCTGCAACTCCCTCAACAAAATCAATGACAAATCAAGAAAAAAAGTCACCAAACCCTCTAGATTGGCAGCCCTAATCCGATGCCTACCCCAATTCAATCGGTCTGGGGACGACGGATGCGGAATAACAAGGTCGACGCCTCGAATCGAAGCCGAAGGAGCACAGATTCGGAGGCATTCTTATAGAAGAAAGATCGAAATTCGCCTAGTCCAAAGCAGAGAGAGAGAGGGCGATTGGCGAGAGAGAGAGGGACGAAGAAAGAGGCAGAAGCCAGAAGAAGGAAGACGACGGGGAGAAGTGGCGATTTAGATTTTTAGGAGCAGAAAAAAACAATTAATATTTATTCGCGTCACACGTTGATCTCCGGAGAAGGGAACAAAAAGATATGGAGGGCGATCACGTGGTGGGATGGAGATCCGACGGTCCGTATGGCCCCATGCCTGGCGGGCCTCCCGTACGAAGAACACCGTGGGCGTGGTGCCGTGGACGGGTGTGGATTGATGTCGACCCTCCGGTTGCCAATCCAGCGGCTGAGATTTGTTGTAGGGGTAAGTAGTCGTAGATGTGGATGGGTTGGTGAAGCCTGTTCTTTTACTCTTACGGTTCGTTCGTGGGTTAGTGGCCTCTTAATTAGGTCTTAAATGATCTCAGCCTGAATCATGTGAAAACAAAATTAAAATAAAATAAAATCCTCGATTTATCAATAAGCTTCTGCGTGATTTCTAATTTTTTATGTGAGATTAATTCATTACTTTCTCCTGCAAGAGAAAAGAAAAATATATTAATGGCTAAATTTATTCATTAGTTTCTTTGGTTATATTTGATGCCTAGATATAACTACGAAGTATTATATATAATATATTTTACTAAGTTAATTAGAATTATTTAAATTTAATTAAAATCATCCTAAATTATTATAGCAACCATTAGATAACTATTATATGACTGTTATAATATTTTTTATGATAATTTTAACTATATTAAAATGATTTTGATCCTATTTAAATAATTTTAACATATAATTTTTTTTATATAAAAAGACTTTATATAATGTATTTTTTTTTGACCGAGTTAAATTAAAAGAAAAATAATTCACTGGAGTAAAAATAAGAGAATTTTCAGGATGAAAAAAATAACGAGTGTCATTTTATTTTATTTTTAAAAAAAATATTCTTTTGACTAAAATAATAATTAGATGTATATTTTTATCCATAAAAATAGATTAATTTAGATCACTTTACTATACTGCTCTATGTAATTACAATTTTAAAAAAAATAGTCTGATAAACTATATTAAATTTATTATATATAATCTTACATTGTATTATAATATTATTTTCGTGATTCATTGTGGCAAAAAGCGAAACGCTCGCCCCCAGCGCCCCCGCCAATCCGTCCCAGGACCAACACGGAGGAGGTAAATCACGAGGGGATTTTCGTGATTCAAATATCTAACTTCCAGGTCTAAATTGTCCGATAGTAATTTTACATCAAATTTCCTAGGGTCCATTTTTTTTTTCAAATCATTAAATAAGTATCTTATAAAAAGGATATCCTAACTCCTTAGAAAATGACATCCTTTAATAATATTCTTATTATTATTTTGTCTATATCTCTACGCGTTATAACATCTATAAAACGGTAACAGCTATGATTTCATAATTATTATAATATAAAAAAAATATATTCAGAGTCTCCGAAAAAAAATTAAAAATATTTTTTTAATTTAAAATCAGGTCGTTATGAATTTTATCTCATAATTAATTATAAATCTCTTAATGTCATAACTAGCCGTTATTATTATAAATTATAATTATTACATAATTATTTATAATTAGTATAACGTGTCAAATCATTTTTAAGATTCAAGGAGGAGGAAGATAAACAGTATTTTTTGATTAAAAATAAAATAAAATAGAACTCTTTTTTAATTACAATTCCCACCAAGATTTTACTAGGTACGGAAGCAGCTTTGCAAATCTTATTTCTCTTTCTTTTCTCCCTAAATCCATCTGGATAAACAACGGCGCTAAGGATAGAGGAGGGGGCCTCGATCGAGCAGCAAGCTAAGGACTCATCCTCCTTACTCGACACGGGCAACTGCGGATGATCTCCACCACTCCTCAAAGTGTTCCCTACGGGAATCAGCGGCATCTTTCAGAGCAGCTATCAGCCTTGCGCATGCATGCTCCATGTTTGCGTTAATGTGGCAGAGACAACAATTGAATGATCCAAAAGCAGAGGCATCAACAATCACCGACTGTGCAGAGCCATTCGCACAGCTAAATCGCCTGCAAACTTTATTCGACGTGCTAAATGTATAGCAAACACACACTAAGTTGCATGCATAGTAGATCTGTGTGGAAAGAGAAGGGAAAAATGCCTCGATCGGTCCTTATCCTTGCTACTGTGTGGCTCTTGGAAGTACATCAATTTGTACATGTGCCATGTTTCTGCTGATCCCTTAATGAGTTAGGCAGGATATATAAGGAACCAACAGTCTGCCAATCCTTCCTTGAATTCCCTAATATTAACAGTTAGTTTTACTTTCTTTTATCTAACTTAAACTCATTAATAAGATTATAGATTGTTGAGGTGTTATTCAATGATGATGATTGATGATGAGCTCTCTATATAAGTACTTTTGATGAACAATTGATTTAGAATTTCTTTTTGTTTGAGTTGAGACCTATATATGTTGTAATTTCATGTTCTAGTTTAAAAGATTCGTCTAAGTCTTATAATTAAGACAATATATATTGTTGCACTTATAATTATGTAGTTTGATAGTATAAATGACTTATAAACACACAAAAATCCTTTAAAATTCATTATATGTAAATTTATATACGAATAACAAAATCTTCTACGCGATCGAGTACGAAAGTAGGAGACAAACAGAAAGAAGAGTTGAATGAATAGAGATGGCACATGTATGTTGCACCACTAAGAAGACATAGTTAACACCAATCATTCGTCTACGAAGTTAAGTCTAAGCTAGCATCCAAAGGGACACGTACCCTTCATTTCATTCATCCACTTAGCTTGGGATTTTCCTTGACGCGATCATAGATGATATCGTTATCATGTGGCTCCGATAAGATAGAGCTCACTTTAGGGCACAGGTGCCCGGCCTGTCACCATATATCTCCATCACTTCTCAGATTCATCATCTTGAGCTTTGCTTGTGTCTCTTGTGGCACAAGGAATAATAGTTTTAGTAGGACCTCATTTCATTCTCACTACCACTCACCTTGGTGTATATGAGTGACCTTTGCCAATGGACTTATTGTGTTGTGTTTGCATGTTCAATGGATGAGACATATAGGCGAGAACATTCTTGTAACAGTGTCATTATACGAATTTAAGTTTTAAGCACTAGTTGAGAGCTCCCTAGATGTAGTTTATTTATGACTACTATGTTAATTAGCATAAAAATTAAAGTTAATTGTATACTAAAGTATTGAAACTTGGTGAATGTAGAGTATTGTCGACCAATTCGTTGGTCTTTGTTAAAATTATTAAGTGATTTTGTTCCCGTGCAGATGGATATGAAAATTGTAGACAAACTTCGCCTAGATGAAAATCTTAGGATGAGAACTCACATCCCACTCAAGAACAAAGGAATTGGCTTGCTTGTGTAATGGAACATTAAAAAAAAAAAATAGTGAGTGGAATGCTAAGAGGATACTTTAGTTCATAAGATTTTTCTTCTTGTGTTCGTCAAAGGGTTATCGAGTGCCTTAGTTTGAGAGGTGCGATGTAGTCACTAGAGTCCTTTGTTAAGACTAGCATAGATGGATGATCGGATAGTTAGAGAGGGTGAATAGTGATTCTTTCTACAATGTTAACTTGTGTTTTTGCTAATGACTTAGCGAGGTTGATTACAAATGGTTAGTGCAACCAAAACAAAACAATTAACATAAACAATGCTAACACATGATGTACGTTGTTTAAAATCCTCAATCCTACTCTACTACCTTTGATTCTTCAACGAGTCACTCTCAAAAACTCTACTAGCTTTTGTTCTTCTCAGACTTCTTTTATATAGGTGAAAAAAACCTCTTACAAACTCTTACAAGTTGAGAGATATATAGAGTGGTACAATAGAACTCAAATAATCATAAGAATATAATACTATTTTTTTTAAAAAAAAATCAATATTGGTTGACCAAACAATTTAGTTTAGTTGAATTTGCAAAGCAATGTTGGTCAACCATAATAGATTCCATTTGATCAACCAAATGGATGGTTAATCATCAACTAGTAATTGATTTAAAGATTCTTTGATCGACTAATAATTTCCCTTAGTCAACCAAAGGTCGTAGATCAAGCTGATTAGATTTGAAATATTGAAAAAGTCATGAATGATATCTAGATTCAAATTCTAATTGCTACAAACCATTTATAAATAATAGTTCATTAATTAGAACACACATTCTCTTTCATTTTAAACAAACAATACTCTCTTTAAACTTCTATTACTTAATTTCACCTTCTTTTCTTCCTTCTTTATTTTTATATTATTTAGGGTGAGATCGAATGATTTCCTTTTTCCCTCTTTGTAGTTATATATTATTTGAAAAAGATTATCAAAGTTTTAATTTAGAGGTTCTTATTCTCTTAAATTGGATTTGAGACTTGTGAGGCTTGTATTCACAAAAATGTAAAGAGCATCTTGCTTGATTTGATTAATAGTAAGATTTTTTTGATTGGAAAAAAGATCTCAAAACTATATTAAAATAATTTATTAACATTACTTTTTCTTCTAATGGTTTGAGTTGTGAGTTTTTACAAGCGACAACGTTGCTAATGTAAAGGTTCTTATGAGACGATGAAAGGACTCTTTTATCTTCCCAAGAAACAACAACAACAATTAGAAAAGGAAACAAAAAGAGAGAATCTTTATCTTTATCTTTATCATGACTTCACACCTTCACCTGACCATATAGCTCAATCTCCATCTAATTCTCTCCCAACTCAAGCCTTTTTTAAGACATGATCAATTTTTAACTTATGTAAAATATGTTATTGAATATTTAATTATTATTTTTCATTCAAAAGACTATTGCATTACAATAAATATCCTTATAATTTATTCTTTTTTAGAGAATATAGAATTAAGATGATGAAAATCGCTAAAGACGATTTCACTTTTATTCTAATAAAAAATATGCTCTAATATCATAGGGCATGATATAATGATAAAACATAAAGATAATTCTCATGCAATCAGAATTAAAATTTCACATAGAATATGTATAGAGTTTAAACCACTAATGAAACTCATATCATGTCAAAACTCATATGTGTTTTTTAAATTTATTTAGTAGTCAATCTATAGAGTCACATCATCTACTCAAAAAATTAATTGGATCAAAAATTTAAATATTTAAATTATTAAAAAAAATAAAAAAATATGCTTTAACAATATTAGTTCGCATCTAGATAATTTTTTATTAATTTTTATACCAGATAGATTTTTATATATATATATTTGATAATATAAGTTTCTAACTCTTCGAATCATCAATTAATGTAAAAATAATTAGTCTAGTCCTATAATTTTTTTTTATCAATCGATAAATTCAATTCGCCAGAGAATTAATGTTTCAACTTTATCATCTCATGAAAAAAAATATATATATTCTATAAAATCACTTGACACTGCACCATAATTCAAGGTTTAGTAGTCTTCACGGGATTGATTGATGATTAATACATGAGATGTTGTCACCATAAGGTCTGAGGGTCAAATCATGACTAGTAACCAAATTTCTGTCATCTCCCATGCACTGATCACTATTCGGACTAACTAAATTAGTCCTCATAATTTATCTTTTTTGTGTTGATCCTGAAACAAATTAACGAAGATACTGAAAATGAGTGTTTTGCTTTTTTTCATCACGTTCGAACTAATTAGACTAGTCTCTGTGATTTATTTCTTCCATGTTAATCTTAGAATAAATTAACGAGGGTATCTAGGAGGAACGTTTTGCTTTTTTGGCATCACAGTTCGAGGTTTAGTATCTTTGTTAGAAGGACAAATGAGGCATAAAAAGATAATTTTCTTTATGTTGTTTCCCACGTTGTCCTTTTATTCATAAAGTCCGACCCCTTTTTCGTGAATTTAAAAAATTACGAGTTCGAATTGTAAAAACCGGTCAAACCATATCATCAAACTTTGTCTCGACTCGAGAGAAATGGCATTCAAACGACGAAGAAACGCACAAGACCTTTTTGGTTCTTACGAAACAAACAAGTGAATATAAAGGAAACAAAAACCAATGAGAAGATTTAATGCCGACGTCGACCGAGCCGAACCGAACCGAACCGCTTTGACCCGCTGCACTGCCTTGGTTCACAAAATTGCGTCCATTCAAATTTTTGTCCTTTTTTCTTTTCTTCCAATTTCCCCCCTCGCGCCGGAATCAGAAGAGAGGAGAGCGGACGGGGACGCCCTTCTTCCTCCGGCTCGCCGCCTCCGCCGCTCCGGCCGCGCGACGAGAGCCGGTTCGCATCTTTCGCCAGGATACGGCTTCAGTATCCGCAACGGCGAGCTCCGCGGCAGCCGCCACGCCGCCGCTGGAGGCGGAGGTGGCGGACTCGAGGATGGAGTCCGGCGTCAGCTGCCCCTCGTCCAGATCGCAGGAGCTCGGAAGCGGGAGGTACTCGCACTCCCGGAGCTCCTTCCACAGCCCGCCTTCGTTCCGCAGCAGCTCCTTCACCTGCTCTCCCAAAAAGAAACCAATTGGAAACAAAGTTGCAATTTTTTTTTATCTGCCATTCGATCGAATACCTTGCAGGCGAGGGAGCAAAAGAGGTAGGGGTCTTGGAGCGGACGGTAGCAGGAGAGGCAGGCGTTGCCGGAGCCGCGAAACGGGCGGCTCGGCGGTCGCTCGTTCAAGAACACCACCTTGGCGCTGTTCGTCGTGTAAGACTACGAAAGCAAGAACAGTCATCGATAAAAGAGATTAACAGAAGACTCCATTGACTCATTTACCTGAACAGAAGAGCAGTCGATTAACTTCTCCAAATCGTCCACTCGCACGACATCGTGGTACACATACCTTCTCACCTGCACCGCAAATCGCCATAAATGTTGAATCTTTTTGAGTTCGGTCGTCTCGCCGTAGAAGAATACCTGGAGAAGACGATGAGGGCGGTGAGGAGGAAGACACTGAGGGCAGAAGCTGGAGCAGCAATCGAGGCAGAAGATGTTCTTCTCGTTCTTCTTGGAGGTCTCGTGGATCATACATGAGTTGAAGAACTTCTCCGCCAGCATCGCCTCAAGCCACCGGGGCATGCTGCTGTTGCTGCTGCTCGAAAACCCCACCTGCTTCGTTAGACCAAAACCAAACAACAAACGTCAACAACAAGATGCAATCTTTCGTCCCAAAATCTCGACTTGGGTAGGAAAAGATGATGATGAGGTACCATGGCGGCGCCTCGTTTGAGCATTGCAGCGAGCGACTGGCCTTCAATGCGACTTAACACGATAACACAGCGGAGTGGCGTGTCAGAGCTCTACCTCGTCGCCCATAAGCTACAGGGGCACGATAGGACAGTAGAGATGGTGATGGGGCGGCGGAGAAGAAGGGAAGCAAGAAAAAGGAAGCGGCGCGGAGGATTTTGGAAGTGCTGCCAAAAGAGAAGCAGAGGCGGATGGCGGAGGCTGGTTTTAATGGCGCAACCAAAAGGCTTACTATTATTATTGCCTTCCATTCCTCACCAACCAGAAAAGGACCAAAAATACTACGAAATTGCAGACATTTTCTTCTTTTCTTTTCTGAAAAAACAAAAACAATAACAAAAACAAAAACAAAAACAAACGGATGCATGGGAAGAAGGAGAGGCCATGGATACAAAAGCTCGGGTGACAAGACTCGAGACGGCGACCTCTCTCTTTCTATCCTCTCTCTCTCCATCTCGGAGAAAGAATACGAAGCAGTGCTGGGAGAGGACAGCAAAGGTGTGGTTGGATGTGGGAACTGCTGCTCGCACTCCCCAACACACACCATTAACGTTGGGTCTTTTATCTTAATGACAACCTTTTCTCATAGGTCGCATTCCTTTTATGTGAGTTTAGGCGATCGAGTCTACCAACTTGCCTTTTCAAAGGAGTAATTTTTTTTTTGTTTTTTTTCCATCCATATCAATACAATGTATTTTTGAGTTTTGATTAGTTCACATGTTCTCCATTGTTCTCACTCATTGTTCTACTTGATGGTTCTTGTTTCTTGAATCTTGTATTCTTGTTTTAATAGCTCAATTCTTTGTGTTTGCTCCCGCACGATCTTAAGAGCAGGGAAATGAGTTTCATCTTTAGGTGAAATACTAGGGCAATGAGTTGACGCTTTCATTTTTAGCAGTGTTTTATTGAACCACTTATTTGACTTTTACCAAATCACACTTTCAATAAGTTGACACATAATGAGATTCAAAAGGCTTTCAAAATGCTTTAGTCTTAATTTGAATTATTATCCATTAAAAAATTTAATTATTACACCGTTATCCAAGGATAACACATTGATATTATTATTAAATATGATATATTTAAATCTAATAATTAGCTATGTCAAAATTATATTTAAAAATTTACAACATACTATAGGAATGAGTTGATTCTAATTATTCAGATGTATCTAAAATCGATGAATTTTGATCAAAATACATCAATTGATAGTTTTAAATTTATCAGATTTATCAAATCAAAATTATTATATTTTATTTATTGACATCAAGTATGATTCAATTAATTTTGAATATGATCAATTCAATTTCATAAAAAAAATTTAATGTATCGCGACACCTTATCTCAAGGGCCAAGATTATTATATTTTTAAAATTCTTTGGAGTATAATCATATTCTTTCATCTTAATTTCATTGCATATTAAACCGTGATAAAAAATTTTAAAAAAATAATTTTTTTAGATAGAGAAAAATAATAATTTTAAAACTCATTAAAACATGATTATTTTTAAGATTATAAATATATTTCAGGTGTCAGATAGGCACGTGTACATATGGATTAATATTATAAGAAAGAGATGCATAATTTAAAAAATATGAAAGTATGATTTGAATAAAAGTCAAATACGTACTTCGGTAAAATACCATATTTTTAGATATCACGTTCAATTTTATTTAAATTTCACGTCTTCGATTAATTATTTAAATTTTTAAATGACAAAATCAGTTGAACCTAAGCAACAATTTAGATTTTGTATATTGAATTGAAGTTAATTTGAGTTCAAATGAAATATATTGAATTGAACTAAATTTGTACTCAAGATAGTCTAGTTTACTCACTTTGAATTGTGTCAGTGGAGTATTTTACAAATCTCTCAACTCTCCCTAGATGATAAATTTATTTAAATTTATTAAAATAAAATAAGAGTTAATTTTTGATGAACACATATCCTTAAAAAAAAACATATTCCGACATCTTAATCCTTAATTATTTAAGGATTGATTATAAATTAATTTCATAATTTATCTTCCTTTATATAAACTAAAAATAAGCCGTAAAAGATATTTAAAATAAATATAATCATCTTTTCTATTACTCAAATCCATTGTCGCAAGCATGTGTGGCCGACTTCCTCCTCTCCTCTGTGTTTGTTATTTTTTTCCTAATCGTATTGGGCTACCTCGTCCAGTTTCACTTACATTTTGTTTGTTTGATATTTTATCCTAGTTGTACTCTCTTTTATTGCACAAAATGAATGCATATAAACACCTTCTACTTATTTGAGTTATTTATTTTTGTTTTAAATGTTTGTTTGCCCTTCAACATTGGAATTATTGCCCTTCAATGTACATTGGAATTATTGCCCTTCAACATTGGAATTATTGCCCTCGAGGGCATGATTGAATAATAAATATTTAGAATAAGACTATAATAATCAGGATATCAAATCTCGATAGAAAATTTCACCGTCTCTATAAACCCTCGTCTAGACATTTATCACTTGAACTTTCCCACTCTACCTCCTTCCCAATAATAATGAGCGACCTGTGGCCGCTAATATAGCGGTTCCACATTTGTTTCAACATTATAATTATTTTGAGGTATGACTAAGTTTTTGAAGGATAGCTATTCATGAAGTCACATGACAAAGGCCTACGGACCAATAACAATAATGTTTTTCTTCTAGATTGATTCGTGACATGTTCTGACTTTCTTGTAGCATTTGTGAAACAAATAGAACCTACCAACGAAGAAGAGGTAAAAGACTTATCCTAGATTGATATATGATGTGCCTATATTATATTCTCACATTGTTGCAGTATCTCTAATTTCTCATGCCCACTCAAAACACCGTAGGAGATGAAAGGTTCAAGGGACAGCCCAAGTCAAACTCGAAGTGCTTAATTGACATACCTTCATACTTTGTATGTGGACTGTGGAGAATGATCTCGCCTAATCATAAGTGATATTTAGCTACATCAGAATCGGATTGCCATCTGCAAATCCCAATGAAAAGGAAGGAATTTCAGAGCTGAATCCCGATCCACCATTTCAATCAGAAACAGCTGAACCTGCAACAAACTAGTTCTGTCGATTTTATATTTTATTTTAAATAAAAGTGATGAGTCAGATACCAAGAACCTTAAGAGGGAAAAGTGGTCGAGACTAAATTATTAGAACTTTTTAATGAAGTCGTATATGTGATCAGAAATCTCCTGTGGCCTCTCCTGGTTGATGAAGTGACCGACCCCCTCCATTACCACCACATCTTGAAGAAACGGAACCCGTTTTCTGAAACCACCCTTGTGTATGTAGTCCTGCACGCCTGGCGTATGGTATGTTAGATCAAGATCCCCGACGATGAACTTCACCGGTACCTTTATTTGGACGCCAGTCCAAGGTGCAGTAAGCTCCCAATTCCTGAGAAAGACATCAATTTAATTCTGGCATAGAAATGTTGGTAAAGTTGCAAGTGGAACATGCAAAACAAACGAAATATAATTTCTCAACTTCTTCTAACTACATATCAATTGACTGTTTCCAGACGGCTTTTGAAGTCACTATTAGGAAAAGGAAAATGAAATATCAAGATTATGTCATCTCCGTTTAATCAAGAAAGAAAAGGTTGACCAAGGTATTAATATTTAAATATACTAGTATAAGAAGCAGTTGAAATGTCTCAAATGGATAACAAATAAAGTAATATGGATCTAGAAGAACTTACAAGTCCATGCACCGATAGTAGTTCAGTCCTCCAGTAAAGCCTGACTTTTCAAATTTGTTGGCAAAATACTCTACGTCTGCGGCTGATAGCCAGGAAGGCAAGGTAACAGGTGCTTCAAGGGAACCGTCAATACCTTTTTCCTTGCTTATAATAATGGCTGCTGGAGTGCGATATGTTAAGAACCTTTTGATCAAGGACGTAGTACCAATCTGTTCAAATTCAGCTTCTATTGCTCCATGTTCCTGATACAACACTATGAAAATCTCATTTAATAGAAAATAGATAGCTAAGTTTTTTTATTTAAGATTCTTCCACTATTTTTCCTTCAAATAGGGCAACATACCACCTAGACATTGGCTCATACCATTCAGCAAAAAAAGTTATTTTAGTCTTGACTGAAATCATAAAAGAGAAAGCAAACAAGGAAAAAGCTTAATCCTTGCCCCCTGTTGCAGTTAGTGTGAAAGTGTCCCTTGCATCTTGTCAGGGTTCATGGAAGGCCAAAAGTGGCAAAAGGTGATGTCGCTCACCCCAAGTGGCTCAATATTGTCGGCCCCACAGCAAGATACATGCAGGTAAATCAGGATACGCAGTGGCCTCCTAGGTGGGTGGACATTTTCCTCATGAGGACTGAACCCCACGAGAATCGACCTCTCGCCCTAATGTGGCAAGCCACCATCCGAGTACCAATTGCGCTAAGCCCCTGGGGGCAGGCCAAAAGTGACCCTCGCCCTGGTGGAGGAAGCTTTGGTGGGACATTTTCTGTACTAAATCAAATCCTGTTTGAGGCACACATTGGGAGTTTCAATTGCCCTAACTCTTTTTTTTTTTTAATAATTTAGGTGCCTTTTCCTGATTCGTTTACCACTTATGTACACTTAAAGGCAGACCTCCAAAATATTGATGATTCAAACTCTAAAACTGTCATTGAAGGGCATCTAAAGGGTCAAAAACTTTCTATTTTAAAAACAAAAAACTGAGTTATTGTACAACTTATTAAAAAATAACCCTACTATTTTTTTGAGCGTTCACTGGTTGCTTCTTCCCTTGTCCATTGCAAGATCTAATTCACCAACAGATTGTTTCTTTCCCTTGCACATTTGGTTGTTTCCACCTAATCCATGCTCAGCCCCCATCAAGCTCGCAACTTGTTCATCCATCCTCTTCTTGTTTCATTCAATTTTCATTTATGAGCTATGCAATCCTCCAAAATCGCAAGCTAAAGCATATAAATTTAGGCTCACATAATTTTAAATCTCTTAAGCAGTGACTAAAATCTCGTGCCGAACCGCTCGATACGGGCGAAACGTACCGTTCCGCTCGCACACTGAAACTGGCACCAACATGCTCGAGGTTTCGAGGCTCACGGTCGGCCTTAGAGGCGTCGCGCGACGAGTCCGCCGTGGTCGCGGGGCTCGCGC
>JBBUKS010184050.1:0-23639 GCA_038050645.1 Hedychium gardnerianum
GCGAAGGAAGAGAGAAAGAACAGCTGCATTAAAAAAATTTAATTTTAGCCACGTCAGGTGTCCACGTTGTCTGTCGCTCACGATCGCTCACATAGGGGATGTGCAGGATATCAAAACTGTTATAAATCATATTCGTGAACAACGTTCCTCTCAACAAACACTTTAGCCGCTGCGCTCGCAGAGCCAGCGGGCTCCATTTGTTCCCGCATTTATTGCGACAGTTGCGGCGCTAGAGCCCAACATGGACGGTCGAGATCGGTTCGATCTTGCCTAGCGCGACTTTTAAAGATCTGGAGTTACGCGGATGAGCCAAGTGCGAGCTAGGAAGCCGGACGGCTACAGCTCGTGAGCCGGGAAGAAGGGGTCGTCAGGGACACGTGTATGAAATGATTGGCGAATATGCGCTTTTTTGGCGCCCTCCTCTTTCTCTCTCTTTGATACGCCATCCGCCGACCGACCTCTTCTTTTCGTTTTTTTGATAGGCCACCGACCCTTCCTTTTTGCCGTGGAGAAGTGGGAGAGGAGATGATGGAGTTCTTGGAGGAACTTCTCCTCGCCGCGCTAATCTCTGTCCTCCTCGCCTTCATCTTCGGAAATTTCTCCGCCGACAAGCCGGAGGCGGCGGAGGATTTAGGGCCCCGACCGAGGGCCTTGAATCCGATCCAGGAGGAGGAGATGGAAGGGAAGTCGACGGTCGTTGCCCTTGGTGAATCTTGTTCTACGGATACAAAGCCCGCTGAGGTCGAAGAGGGAAGATTGGGTGCGGGTGTATTGGAAAATGACGGCGGGGTGATCGCTGGATTTTACCAAGAGAAAGATGACCTTTTTGACGGGGTAGTCGGGATTGAAAGAATTGAGGATGATTTAGTGGAGCAAGTCGTGGAACGAGGCGGCGAACTGACTGGAAACAAGGAAGAGGTATGGCATGTTGACAAGGGTGAGTGGGAATCGTTGCTTCATGGGGAGGATGAGTGGGAAGGGATCGAGAGAAGCGATATAGAGAAATTATTTGGAGTCGCGAGCAAGTTTGTCGCTGGCAAGATTGGTGGGGATGCAGTGTCGAAACTGAGTAACGAAGCGCAAATGAAGTTGTACGGACTGCATAAGGTTGCGACCGAGGGACCATGCCATGAGCCACAACCCATGGCTTTGATGTTGTCTGCCCGCACCAAATGGTACTTTGCGATACTTTTCATTGTTCTCACTCTACTTGTTAGTTTCTTCTCAGATATATTAATTTGTTTTTGCGGCATTGCTGATTGATATGAAATTTTGTTTTCGATTTAGATCTTGTGAGCTCTTTTACGAACTTTGTGGCAAGCAGCCATTGACGGGATTACTCTATCTGACTGAGATTATACACAGCACGAAAGTATTGTTTTTTTCCCCCCAAGGATTGTTTGTCTAGGAAATTGGATGTGGATATGGTGGTCAAATAACTAAGCTTAAATCCTTTTTTATTTATTTTTAACACCACCAGCAGCTGTAGATATATGATAAACACTTAGAGAGACAGGGTAGCTGAGCTAGCCACCAGAAAAAGAGATTATTTTCCTGAGTCTTCCACCTGAACAGATGAAATTCATCGATCCGTATGTGCCAAAATTATGACCCAAAACAATATTAATAGATCAAGGGAACCTCAAGTGTAAGCTTGATAATGCAAAATAATCCAACCAAGATCACCACTTCTTCATGTGCGTATAACTATCCAGTGAAATTCCAGTGCAGACAATGATGAGGACCCTCCAAAGATCAACTTATATTCCAGCTTGACCATGTAGCTTCAGTTGTTTGAACTCCATCTTATATGCCATTGCTTGTTGTTGATGGAAAGAAACAACCAAGTTCAATTCCTTAACAGTTTGTGGATTAGATTGTATGCAGAGTGTTGGGTTAGTTAATCATTGTCCTGCTGAAAACCAGGAACTGCAATTGTTACTTTGTTTCATTTTATGTGGATGTTGGCAGTTGGATACATGGGCATCAAGGTTTGTGTTTCTTCATTTTTTCATCTTGGTCTGTACTGGAACTGTGTTGCCAAAAGGTCAAAGTGATGATATAGGAGAAAGAGTTCATGTTGTAGCATGAAAATTTTCCTTTGATCATAGTGGATATTTGTGTACTTTGAGCAAGTTCTAGTGCTTTGTTGATTCATTTCAGTGCACTGAAAAACCATCTTTGTTCCCTTCTCAAGGAAAACACTGCTTTCAATTCGATCTATGATTCTGCTCTATTTCACTACGAACAACTTTTTGGCATGTTTCATTATGCATTACTCTGTCTTTAATATTATTTATATCATCTTTTTCTCTAGCACATGTACAATAATGGGAAACTGAAGTTCAGATATACCTTGTTTTTTTATATTTTAAAATTCTATCATCTAATGAAGGATGCTATTTCTCGTACTAGGCATTCGTGGCAAGAACTAGGGAATATTAGTCCAGAAGCTGCTATGGAACAGTATATTAATCTCCTTACTGAAAGTATTCCTGAATGGATGGCAGAGACATCCAAAGTAAGTCTGCCAGAACTTTGTTGATTCATTTTTTAGGTGAAACTATTGTACTCTGGGTTTATAATGCAGGTGGAAGACATAGGTATCGATGCCAATGATCCTCCTTCAGTAGATGACTTAAAAATAGGTCAACTTGGCTCAAAGTCTTCTCACTCTAAATCTGGAAATGAAATGTAATATTGACAATTCATTGCCAAATAGTTTTTCGGTTCAAGGATTTAAACATCTTTCTTATTAGCTTTGTTTGCACCATATCATCAGTTGAATAGTGCCATGATTTGCAGTGTAATTGAAGATTTATCTGCTGAAGATGTCACTGGAAATGTAGACACTGGTCCCAAACTTTTAAAACAAGGTGAGTATACTCTTCTCGTTGATTCCTGAAAAACAATGCTAGGTCTTTAAGTTGTCACTAAGGTCTCGGATTGAAATTTTGTCTTGTCCATTGTGGGTTTGCCTCACTAAGGTCTTGATTTTGCATGTGTGCATCTCCTGGTTGTGGAATTTTATATTTGTGGCCAAATTTTTTAGGCAGTCCCTGCGCTGACTTAAATGGAGGGGAATTCATCAATTAGATGTGGTAAAAACTAACACAATTTGGCAATGAAGCGGGTTTGGGTGATGCCTTACTGTATCAAAAGTGATTTTGGCATTGTTTTTTTATTTCAAAATATGTGTTTGTTTTACATTATCACGATCAAGTGGAAAGAGGAAGAGGGAACTTGGGAGGCTGAGCTTGATCCTGGTTAGGCATATGGGAGGGAGACTAAACTCAAGGTTGGAGGAAGGAAAAGGGGAGGAGATAGGTAGCACAGAGATTTTGAGAAGTGTTTACTTATATGATCCCAAATTGAAGACTTAAAGTAGATTGTGATTTCACCAGGTATGTAAGAGACATTAAGAGTGATCACGATGCTCAAATTCTGATATTACTTGATTGAGGATTCCAGTATTGGACAGTGCCTTGTTTATGTTTTCGTTTAGCTCATTATTCCGCGATCCAATTTTTTCTTTCCAGTCTTGTTTATCCCCCTCCTTGTGATGCATGGCTTCTCTCTCTCTCTCTCTCTCTCTGCTTTCCATTTTGCCCCACCTGCTAGTTGAACCAACCATATTGCCATCTGTGTGTGTCTATTTTTTGCAGATTTCTTGTAAATTGTAGAATATGGTAATGCATAACTTATCTTTTTAATTGGTTATTTGGAGTGTAACTGCAATCTCTGAGAACTAGAATTTGACTTTGGTTGTAAGCACTAATGTAGCATTCCATAGGCTCATTCTTAAACTGGATTCACCATTCAAATCAGCTGATTTCATTAGTTGCACAGAAATGGGTTCTTGTGATCATGATCCTATATAGGTTAAGCTGGATGGATCACTTCACTAGCTACGGTTTAAACACATTTGCATCGCTAAGCTACTGCATTAGTAGTTGAGTCTACCTGGTTGAACAAATATCAACTTCTCTATGTTTCAATAACTAGAGAGGCCAGCTAATTGGAGTATTATTCATCACTGTACTGGGGCATGAATTAGTGACTTCCACCAAGGAATGCTAGTAAGCCATATGACTAAATAACATGGATGATCCTTGATTGTTCTCGTAATCTCCATTTTTTTCACCATTTTTCTCTATGGAAGTAGACATTTGTCTTAGATGCAATGAGGAAGGATTCCTTAAACCCTTCTATCACACAAGGAATCATGTGAAGGTATATCCACTTCAGATTATGTGACTTTACTATGCTTGCTGTGATGAAAATTTTGACAGGGTGAACCTCTCATGGAAATTATGAAATCGTTTGATTAGATATCAATGTGAAGCAAAAACTCTGTGATGACAGACTTTAATCTTTTTGCTACTAGCTAGGCAAATATCACTTTTTTCTTTAAGATTTATTTCCAACTGGTGTATTTTACAGGATTGGCGAATATATTGTTTTTCAACCTGATCTCACCTACTAGAGTGGCATTCTGAATGTAGTACAAGCTTGGTTGAACCTGTCTGCGAGGAATTAATGCTCACGTTTCAGGTTGGTTCAAATTCATAGTTGCAAGCTGATGCTGCACAGTATCATCATTTGTCTTAATTGGTGAATAAACTTTTAATGCTTGTACATATACTGTATATATCTGGTAAATATCTATTAATGCTGTGTCATTGGAACAAGCTGCAGCTGAATGAATACTGATTTGATATATATATATATATATATATATTTTAAATATGATAATGATGAGCTGGAATCCCTTCTTTTAATAAAATTAAGAGTTCTCACGGAGGACTTTCGAATAGTTTGTTGGCACCAATAAAGAGAAACTGCAAACTTGATTTCAAGATCCAGTTTCTATATAGTCTATCCAGATCAACGTTGGTTTATGCGGCCGTGACTTGCCTGTCTTAATCATGAACTCTCGAGTTCAGCCAAGATCTTTGTTTGGGAGTCTTGCCGAATTATTTGATCGACAACCAGTAATGTTGGCCTTCAAAGAGGGGGCAACAGTTGGCTATTTTTACCTCCCGCGGAGCTACGGGTGTTTACTTTCGAATTTAAAAGAGGATCTGATATTTGATCCAAATAAAAAAGATATAGAGAAAAAAAAAATTGATCGATTAAGTAATTAAATAATTGGGTATAAAAAATTTTAAATACAGATATGAAAATGAATTTAATAAAATTATTCATATCCGATCCTATTATTCAATTAAACTAATTATTTTTTTCTTATTCCACCGACAATCAATTAAAAAAATTAATTTTCTCATTTTCAGTGTCTCCCTTCTATATATATATATTTATTATATTTTTATTGAATTATATATTTTTCTATATATATTTATATTATTTTTAATAAATTATATATTTTTTAATATGTTGTTTAATTTTTTTTAATAATTCAGATATTTAATATTTTGAATCGTGATATTTATTACAAGACTTAATTATTACACTATTACTCAGGGCGATGTTAATTTTAATATATTTTGTTGAGCGATAATAATTAGATGAAATAAAAAAAATTATTATTATACAAAATATCCAATCATTAATATAAAAATAAAAATTAAATATGCGTTGAAAATAAATATACTAAATATGAACTTCGATGCAAATCCCATTCATTATCATCTTTAATGTTCATTGATCTCTAATTTTTTTAAAAAAAATAATTTAAATGTCCAATTTTGACTCGCTCAATTAACTTTAGAGATAAATAGTCTTTTTATTAATTTATCAATCGAATAAATTTAAAATACATGTGAAATTAACTTTTAAGATATTTGTACATTTATTATGTTTCGCTCTTATCATATAACATCAGATATTCCGTACAATCTCATAGAAACAGAAAAGCCACTTACAAGCCTTTAACAGAAAACATTCCTACTCGATGATTCTGGAGGCCTAAAGCAAGCTCTCTAAACAGTTCGCAAAATTATATTTAAATCATAATTCAAATAAAAATCAAAGGTTACAAAAGGATACGAGTTTAACTAAAATATTTGGGAGCTTTATTGTTGGTAAACCGACGATGCTTCCACGTGAATTTGATAAATATTTTTGCGTGCATCTCACAGCCACCTACAAAAATGTTACTGTTACAAACTGGATAAGAGATTTTATACCAATGTAAAACTCCTAATTTCATCTTCAATGGAGCGTTGGCATTTTTCTTCCTGACAGATATCTTGTTCTTGATCTTGTATGGTGCTTTCATGAAACCGCAATAAAAAAAAATGCTCAATTGCAAGCTCAGAATAACTGAGGGCAACACAGATTATTTGGCATCATCATGCTCACTTGCAAAAGCAAGCTCGTAAATTTGGTTGTACTTGTCTACAAAATGAACCTCAAGGCCTTCTTTCACATTAGCAGCGAGTTCGTCAAAATCTCTTCTGTTAGCTGATGGAAATATTATAGTCTTGACGTTGCTTCTCCTTGCAGCAATTGTTTTCTCTTTTACCTGTTCAAATTTGAAAAGAACATAAACTTCCATGGTGAAGAAAGGATATCCTAATAAGTCTGCCAGGCAAACGTAATGAACTATTCATAAGAGACACGCAGGAATGTAAAATGAAATATCATGAACAAAATCAAGTGCTAGCTAAGTACCCCTCCAATTGGCAGAATACGTCCAGTTAATGTTACTTCACCGGTCATAGCGAGGTCCTTCCTCACAGGCTTATTCATTGCAAGCGACAACATGGATGTGATCATAGTGCACCCAGCGCTTGGCCCATCCTTTGGGGTGGCGCCTGCTGGTACATGCAGATGGATCTTGGAATTTCCAAAAAACTTATTCTCTGGCTCTTTCTCGAGGAATATTGCTCTGGCAACCGTATGAGCTATTTGGGCACTTTCCTTCATGACATCCCCAAGCTGACCCGTTAGATGAAGTGCGCCTTTCCCATCTCCTTGCTCCACAATGGTGGTCTCAATGTACAATGTCGAGCCGCCCAAGGCAGTCCATGCTAGACCCATGACAACACCTATTGGGGTCTCATCAAAAATCCGTTCTGCATGGAATACTGGTTTACCAACAAAGTCAGCAAGATTAGATGCACCAATGATAACTTTATCAGATGTTTTACTGCTAACTGATTCATTAGCATCTGTTGTCCCTTGATTGACCTGCCAATCATGAAACCGAAAAATCAATTATTACTTCTTCCAAACAGGACCGAAAACAAAAAAAATAACTAAAACTATTCATGCATCTTGTTTAGCTAAGTCCATTCAATTGATATTATAAATGTACTATTACTATCAACGATTTGTAAGTTTTAATAGCACGATGATATTATGCTGATACTTTAGAGCCTTAATAAATCGTCATAAAAGAAATATTTGCACTTCGCTTGAAACTGTCTACTGCAGTTTAACAGATTCAATAGAAACATAAAATACCTCTTGGCTACTTGTGTTATCGGTCACAGAGGGACCAGATTCTGCCTGATTAGGTTCTGTGAATGATTTGAGGGCTTCTACACTTGAGGTTGGAGCGTTAGTATCTTTTCCTATTTGACTATCCCCAACAATTTCAGCTGACACTTTAGACATATTGCTCGATTCCTGGGAGTCTTCTTTCTGAGAGCTATCCTCATTGGTCACTCCTCTACGAACAAGTTGCAAAGCTATCTGGCAAATAGAAGGCATCATAGTCAGAGAATAACTGTTGCAACATAATCCCTAAAAAAAACCATATGTCATAAAGCACAGCAAAAAAACTGATAGTAATGTGGTAAAAATCAACAGTTCAAGCTACAAGGTCATTCAACCATAGGTATGTTCTTAAAAGAAATGGGTTGCCACATGGCATAAGGTTCATTTAGAAGATAATCAACATTGCAAAACAGAACAGCACTAGCAGAACAAGCTAGCAACAAATTTGGATCAAGGCTTAGCATTAAACCATCAAGTCGTAATGTATGAATATGATGGATGCATGGATCATAGTCACACTAAAAAACAATCATGAACAAAATTCTTCTGAAAATAAGAATCCAACAGAAGTAGATCAGGCATTAGAAAATTTAGAAACGAACAATCACTTTAGTATGATAATATGTATGCAATTAAATCTTTATAAATACAGCTCGCAATGCTTTACCAGAGAAAAAACAAGCTAACACCTCTATCTTTTACATTTCATGAATCAAGAAATATGTACCTTGCGATATATCTTTTCAATATGCTTTTGTAGGTTCCTAACACCAGCTTCTCGGCAATAATTCTCGATTAATGATAGTAGAGCTGCATCAGTGACTTCCACCTGTACAATTAAGCACAAAACTGCATCCAATTGACATGCGACTAAACATAAAGATGGAAACTCAAACACATCAGCATCATCAAGATGTGATATTCTCTGACAATGTATCGTTGACTTAATTCAGATAGGAAAATATATTTTTTCTTTAATAGGACTCAACCATTGTGGAAGGTTAGCCATATAAACTGCCATTGTTAGTATTTTTACACGAGTATAAGCTGTAAAAAAATTAGAATAATCAATAATCTCAATAGTCAATACACTAACCAAAATTTTGGCATTTTATGATTTTGATTTTGTTGTGTCAAATACAATCTTTGCATATTTATAGTAGATACAGTGAGTAGTACATACAAACAACATGCTATGAAAACCATAGCAATGAAAAAGGGAAGATGTTAATTTTGAAATAGGTACTTTGGTACGTGTATAGTATATATTATTAGGGCATTTAAGAAGGACTGAATGTAAATGCCAACATGCTTAATACAGAAAACTATAATTCCTATCCAATGAATGGCGTCTATATAATAATAATTAAAATCAAAATTTAAAATATTATTTAAAAAACTCTTGTTTGTTTGTCTAGCATGTAAACTTACATGTCTTGGGGTAAACAGAAGGTGTTGTGGATTTCTTCCATAATTGAGCTTTATTTTAGGCAATATATTTCATCACTCCTACACTAAGATTAATAAAGAAAATTTTCCTTAGTTAAATTGTTATACTAACACTGACTGTACTGTCATCATTGTTCAGTTTTACTAAAAACTTACACCGGAAAGTGTAGAATACTAATTCAAGATTAGATCCTCAGTAGATCCCTGTTAAAAGATAGTACATTTTCAAAGACATGTAGCATATTTTCTTTTAATATATATATTTTTTGAATAAAGGAGGGGCAAAAAGGCCATCATCATGGCCTTGCAAGCAGATAATTGTGTAAAAAATCCTCTTGTTTCTATGTTCAAACTTCTATGTATTTTTCAATTTTTTGTTACCTTCTTTAGATTGATTCTTCATAGGCATTTTAGTAGCTTCATATTCTCACCCATTGATTACCACAAGATGATGAATGCATGCGGTAATAGGGATGCAAAAAGCAAAGGTGAATAATATAAGAAAATTTTCTTGGTGTAGTGATATTGCCAAGTGGTTGGGTTTTACCATGTGATTAGATGTGTTTGGCAAAGACTCTAAGTTAGATTCATCTGTGTTGTGTTGCTAATATGTCCTCAAATGCGCATAAACTTGGAATATAAGCTCAGAGAATTTGGTAACTCAGTGTGGTCGAGGCGTTTGATAGCGGATGATTCGATGGCTTGATGGCCTAACGGGAGGTAAATTTTTAAGGCAGGGGAGAAGAATGACATGTGCAGGAGCTTGGCCAGCTTGGTAAATTCGAAGGATAAAGGCTGACATGAGGTGTACTTCGAAGTAGCCTGAAGCGAGCTATATTTGTGGGTGAAGGATGACTAATACTGGTAATTATTCCAAAGGATTGAAAGTGTAAGAGGCTTGCTCAATTGCCTAGCTGTTGTAGTGGATTCATACTCACACGAGTACTCCTGCCAATACACAATTGAATTGACTTTGTTTTACAAGAAAGTTTTATTTTGGGGTCCTGGTTACTCACTCATCCCCTCTAGCCGATGCGTGTCATACACTACAACGATCCTACAAATGTTATGCTTAGACAAGAAACTCGTGCAAATTTTAACCTATCACAATAGAGAAGCCTAGCCATGGTTGTTTGATTAAGAAAATAAAATTAGAAGAATGTTCCATGCAAGCAATAATAGGCTGACTAAAAACAGCCTTGAATTAGCATACCATAAAAAATTGACTTACATAACTTGCTATATAGTTCACAATTTCTAATGCAGCACTAAATAAGAATGTAATGATACTGAAAAATAAACATCTAAAGTGTATATGGGAATCATTTATATACAACCAAAAAAATAAGAGATAAAATAGGGTATATGCTGAATGTAGATACACTAAGATTTAGAATTTTAAGTGGAAATCAGAAAACAATCCAATTTCAATGTGAAATAAGTCGATATGCAGGCTAGATCATTTGCCTAGAAAAAATTAACAGAAAGTAAATTGATAATAGCACATGATGGAGATATAAAAAATACACGGTCATACTTGTTCAGGTTTGATCCCACATGCTTCACGAGTTGTCTTCTCCAAATAGTCCCTTGCAATATGCATCTTTTCATCAGTGATATAGCCAGCAAGAGCAATATTTTCCATTCTATCCAAAAGAGGGTTCGGAATCATCTCAATCACATTAGCCGTACAAACAAATAGAACCTGTGTAAAAAAGCCAAATTCAGATAATATTCAGCTGCCATAATAATTAATCTACACTAGAAAAAATTAACTAAGAGAGTAGTAGATGTTTGTCCCATAGAGAATGGCATATCCACCATTTAATGATAACTAGAAGAAACAAGGAAGCATAATTATAAAAACCAAATCAGAATTGCACCGGCCAAGCTCTTGTCACTGGTTTAATGATCAAGCTAGTAGATCAATTGGGGTTGAACCATGTGGACCCGGACATTGACTTGGCAGAGCCCACTGACCAAACCCATCTAAGTTAAATCGCAAGTTTATGAATGTTGTTCATGAACTACAAATTTAGATAATGAAGACTAAGAAATTATATCCCATAAACAAATTCCACATCACAAAGAAACTCGTTCCTTTAATTACATTACAATTTGGCGCCTAGTACTAAAAATAGAAAAAATCAAACCAGATGAGCTTCATATTGATATAAAGTATCAGTACATAATCATAACAAATATTTAAAAAAAAACATTTTACTAGTACACACGAAATAAGTATTAAGATTAAGATTAAAATAATCAACTTGCAATTACATTTTAAATTGAATGTTTTTAAAAAAAAATAGGTGTATACTATTATGGTAGATTAAAATATGAAAAATAATTATTTTTCTCAAATTTAATTATTTGAAATTGCAATACTTAACATTTCAAGAGACATAACAAATTGACTTGGTTTTCTGAAAACCAATCTGAGATTTTTTTCCACATTCGAGTCATGAACTAACAGCCCTACAAGGAGAAATGCCCCATCCCCTTTTTTCCAGTCTAATCAGCAATCCCAGGCTCCCAGTAATCCTAGCAGTCTGGCCAGTTTCTATAACTGCGCAAATAAGAGAAAAACTATAGGTTCAAAAAATGGTGTTAAATAACTCCTATTGCAATTTGCTATTAGCTATAATTTAGCAAGTAGGATGTATAATTTTTTACTTCCTATTGGTGGGTGGAGTTTGGGAGTCCTTCTGCATCGTTTGCATTCTTCCAAGATGAAAGTAAATTAATTAAATCAAAAAGATCAAATGCCTTCAATGAACTAATAAAAAGTTCCACAATTAGTTTAAGAGTCCTTGTTCATCATTTGCATTTTCCCAATTGACAGTAGATTAATTAAATCAAAACAATCAATAACCTCCACGAACTAATAAAAAGTTTCACAATCATGAGTTCAATAGCAGAAACAGTTAGAAAAAATAGTGGGAAACCTTTGATAAGTCAATTGGAACATCAAGGTAGTGGTCGAGGAAATTTATATTCTGCTCAGGATCAAGAAGCTCCAGCAAAGCACTAGCTGGATCACCTGCATGCCCCTTCCCTAACTGTTGTGAGATTTAAGACCATGGAGATTTCTTGTTAGAAGCAAACATCATTGTATAGGAGTCTGAGATCTTGACAACAAGATACTGCCATAAATAAAAATAAGAAACTATCATAATGAGAGAATAATATATACCTTGTCAATTTCATCAATTAAAACAAGTGGATTTGCTGTTCCTACATTTTTTAGGCATTGCACCATCTTTCCTGGCATTGCACCAATATAAGTACGGCGGTGGCCCTATGACAGTCAATACGAATTAATATGATAATATAGATGAGATCAATGTTGGATTCGGAAGTGATTATTCAAATGTGAGATAATAGTTAATACTTAATATGCACCTTGATTTCAGCAACATCAGCCAAGCCGCCAACAGAAAACCGATAGAACTTGCGGTTTAAAGCACGTGCAATTGAACGGCCAATGCTTGTTTTGCCAACTCCAGGAGGTCCAGATAGACATATAATTTTTCCTAGATTAAAGAATTGGTAAAATCATAAGCCTACATAAGGAGTTCAAACATAAGTAATGCAGATATAGAAAGAAATTTAAATTCGATGAGTTTTTTCAACAATTCCAAATTGACAATCCACTTGTACAATACGAGGAAAAAATTCAAAACGAAAGTTGAGCATAAAACATGCGTCATCTGCACTGTGGTAAGGCACTTGTCAAAATGATCGAACATGCATGATTACTAAAAGGGGAGAAATTCTTGAAAATTCAAGATGGTGCACTGAAAGAAGGCATTGTAACGTTTAGGTATCAGATATTGCATGAAAGATGAGCTAAATTTATATGTACCTTATTTAGTTCTGCATTACTTAAACAGAGTGCAGTTTTCTAAAAACACTTTAAGTTGCTTTAACAGTATTATACACACACACACACACGAGTCTAAAAGTTGATCCTGATGAGGCTCATATCTAACTGCAGTCTAGGAGGAACAAAAATAGAATAAATTTTTATAAAATTAAACTATGAAAAGATAAATTGCTTAAACCAAACCCATTTTGAGGGGGGAAAAGGAAACAAAAAGACAATCAGATAAAACAGGCATTGTTTCAACTAGAAACATAATAATTTTGGTACCCTCTACCCACAAGAAAAAGTAAAGAATAGGCTATTGGATGCTGCCAGCCTACCATCATTAATTCCAGATTGGAAAATGCGCACTACTTTCCATACTAAAATGAAATTAAGCAAAAGCCAGCTACAATGACAATAAGCCATTAGGTCCCAATTATTTGGGGGTCAAAGATAAACTGCAATGGCAATGAAATATTACAATGACACATTGAGAGGGAAGAGACCTTGTGAGATTCCTCTGAGTTTTCCGACAGCTATGAACTCCAAGATCCTCTCCTTTACATCAGACAAACCATAATGGTCTTCATCTAGAATTTTTTGAGCATGATGGACATCAAAATTTTCAGCACTGCAAGCATTAATAAAAGAATAAGAATCACAGTAATTTTTAAGTTTCCAAAACCTAAAACAAAGAGAGCTAAATCCCAAAGCATTGGTATAATACAAATAATAACTGAATTGCACCATGATAGGTGATCGATATGAGCTACTGAACAAGACAGTGACGAAAGGAGAGGTAAAAGCAATTTCCTAATCAAGTTTTACACGTAATCACCTACTCTAAAATCATACCAAAATGATCATAATTTCCATAAACGAAATAATGTATCAACTTTCAGTCAGTAATGACACCTGTAGTTTCCCCAGGGCAATAAGGTTAGCCAATCAAGGTAGTTCCGTGTTACATTAAACTCGCTTGAAGAAGCCTCCAGAAATTGTAATTTTGTGAGCTCTTCTTCTATAACTTGTAACACATGCTGAGGGCACTTGTCTTTATTTGGTTCAAGTCTTTCCCTAAACTTTGCTGCAAAGGATTAAAAGAATAACAGAAATTCAATTAGTAGTTGAACATAAAAATCTAGTTAAAATTTTGATAACCCTTTTATATGATAAGAGTTATTTTAGTCAAAACAAACCAGTTAGTGCTGTTTTGTCATCAGCCTCCATGCCGAGCTCCTAGAAAAGGTCAATAGACATAACAATGAAATTAAACATCAGTAGAGGTTTAGAAGGGTGCTTTTATAACCTGTAGCACTCATTGGTTTTCTAACCCAGATTGTTATGAAAGACATAATCATGGTATGAAAAAATTGCACAACTTGCTACAATTACTGCTATCCATTTGACTTGATTATCTACTTTAAAATGGAAGTTCCAACAGCAAAGATGAGTAGCAAAATACAAATCGGAAACTTAATCCTTATTTTTCTGTGAGGATGGAAAATAGGATGGATAGAGAATATAGGAAGCATGGAAGCCAGGATTTTAAGTTTCAGTAGTATTGGACTCTCAATAAATACATTCTGCAAGAGCCAACACACAACACCCTAGCAAATGGTCGACAGTGGCATCTGGCAACAACAGCTACAGCATAGGTAATTTTGTCCTCTTTCTGTTTTAATGTTTCATCTTCTCATTTTGATGGCTTTGCACAGGTTCTTCATTGGATCGCAGTAGAACTGACATGAGGCTCTGCATGATCAGCACTGACCAACATATTTCATTCTGGGTTCCACACAAAGACCAACACTTGACATGACGAGCATCAACCGACACATCTCATTCTATTCAGGGATCGATACCTCAGCAATGAACAAATTTTAGCCCTTGATGGAAGTTGCTAAAAGTAGATGAGAATTGATTTTTCCACCAAATTGTTCAATAGGAAGGACTAGGAAGGATATGAAAATTTATTTCTGAAATGTTCATTCGATCGTTTCCTTGGGAGGAAGATCAGAAGGCATCATCCACTATTTTACAGCTCTATTTTCTACTTAGGTAGACAAGGCCTTAGCAACATAAGATCACATTAACTGAGCATAAACAGGCATGGGAGCTGCTGAGCTAAATTTTTCCATAATATCTAAGAGGTATGCTTGACTGTCTGCGTCAATATTGTTGATGACAAGGTTACCAAGAATAAAATATATCATCACCATAAAGGTAACTGAATTAAAATGGGTAATTTGTTGGGTTATATAAAAAAAAGAAGAAAAATAAAAAAACAAAAAAATATAGTGAAGAGCTAGGAGAAAGAAAATAATTAGCAAGTTTTCATACAAATCTCATTTAATGAGAAAAAAAAGAGTCAAACTTTGAGAAAACAAGATTGGTTATGTCCTTTGGAAAGCATTCGGTTGTGTGCAATTCCTAATTGCATCTGCATGCAAATGCAATTTTAATTCTGTTGTTTGCTTGTCTACAAATACAGTTACTGTTGCAATGATACTTAAAGAAATGCAAGTCTTTAAAAAAACTACAATGCAAAAACCATTTGAAGTGTTAGCTTGACTCCTAGCTCAAATGCAACCTACAATAAATGCTTTAAGTGACTCCTTGATCTCAAACAGCCATAAGAGAAAAAAAAGCCATTACAAGACTTCTTGGTCTGGAAGCATATTATCAGCCTGTGCAACTCTTATGAAAAATAAGATGGCACTCTTATTGAAAATCAGATGTGAATGAGCATCTTACCTTCTTTATTGCTTTCAATTGCTCATTTAATAAATAGCGCCGCTGCTCACCACTTACTTTTTCCTCTATTGCTTTTGCAATTGATTCCTATTATTGAAATATGGCTTAGGTGAAGAGTTTAGATTTCAGAATGCCACTATAAACACAAAAATTTGCAATATAATACCTGTATTTTACTTATCTCCATCTCTTTCTTGACTAATTCCAGTGTAAGCTTCAAGCGCTTGTAGACCTAGTAAGAATACAGTGAGAAGCTACTGTAACTTGGAATAACTCATTAAAACAAAAAAATGATAACCTAATCACGTACATTGATAATTTAAATTTGATAGGGTAGGGTCTAAAGATTGTCATATAGAGCTAAAGTAGTTACATGGACAAAAAAAATATACCAAAAAAAACATGTAGTCCATGAAACCTAATACTGGAATGTGGGGATTAAACATAAGCTTTTGAAGTTCAAAATATCTAAACAAGGAACAAATGCCATATGATATATGAAAATTATAGTGCAACTCATAATCGTAAATCTTTTGAAATCTACCAAAATATTTGATTTAAATTTTACCAAGGGGACAACCTTCAGGTATAAAAAGTGAATCCAGTTAAAATTTTCAGTTTGCATGTTAGTTAAGAGATGTTGGTTGCAAAAATCTACTTACATCAAGCTCCTCAAGCACTTGTTGGCACAACAATTTGTTCGCTCCTGATATAGCAGCCCCAAAATCAGCAAGTCTTGGGTAATTGAAATCACCAACATGCTGAGTTTTTGACAAACAATAAAATATTATAGGTTGTTCAGTTCATCTAAAAAGTATAAGAAATAGTCCAATGCAGCAGCAGCAACAAGAGCAAAAAAACATTAGTAAACATACAGCAATTTCCAAACAAAATAAATTCACACAGAGCAAAAACATTAGTAAACATATGACAATTTCCAAGCAAAATCAATTCACACATGTTTTCTCAAATTGAAAACTAGAAACAAAATAATTGTCATGAAATAACTTAATAGTAAATCATATGGATCATGGCTTTGGAAACTTTCATCCAACAAGCAAAAAAGATGAGCAGAAAATAAATCAAGATCCTCAAACATTGAACAACTTAAAAGAAAGAATTTTCAAAATATCGAAGGGAGATTAAGTGGCTTTCTATAACAAACTTAAAGCATGCAAACAACCAATAGAGATGGATTCATTTGGTTGATTGCAAAACTTTTTGTTCAAGAAATTAACAAAATAAATCACGCAACTCACATGGACCCACACATGCAACTGATTCAATTAGCAGCTCAGGTGTGAAAGCAAAAAAAAATTGAGAACAAAATTAGAATTAGACTGGTCCTAACCTGTGTATAAGATTGAACATGATCTCTCCAAAGGGAACTTGTCTTTAGAACATCTCGCAATGTTGATATAACTTCAAAGGCTGTTGCCTTAATGACATCATCATCTTTATCATAAGAATTCTCCTGTTAATAAAAAATAATAATCATCAAAAAATACTTCACAACTTTACCACAAATGAAAAAAATGAGTGAAATGTCTAAGTTCTAAAGGAGAGTCCCAGTACATGTGTGTATAAGTAACCCATTAGTCCAGTGTCAACTATTAAGTATTCAGCTATATGGATTTTATTCCTCGTTAAACTCTAGGTAATTCTATATCACTAATATAGAATTACGTATTCGGCTTTTAAATGCCTTTGGTTAAATTTAGTAGATTTTTTCATCTATGTTTACTCTAGCACCAATTATATACACAAAAACACACAAAGACACACTTCCATAAATACTTTAATATTCTCTGTTGAATGGCAAATGGAGCTTTTAATATTCTTCATCCATCCAAATTAATTATTTCCATGTTTCTTTTTTTCTTATTATTGAAATTAGATTTAATATATTCAGGTTTGTTCTACTTAGTTTAAAATTTTTAGTTTTGGAAGTTTTTGTCTACTATTCTAGTTTCACTTTAATTATATCCAAACTATCATCAATAAAGGATGTCTACTCTAGGGGGTATACACCAATAGGAATAAATTCACTATGAAAGAGAAAGAAAAAATTGCTAACTATAGTCTATAGATACACCTAGAACAAAGAAAACTGCAAGCATACCAAAGCATGTCAACATTATGAGTTGATGAAAATAACATCAAAAGTAGCAAGAGAAAGCAATAATGATATATGCAAGCATTTCTGCTAAAAAATATTGAATTGCTCAAAATAAAAGTTTGATTTTCCAATCACAGATACTAAGATCCAACTTAACACGTATTATGAGAATAAATGGATACAAAGGCCATCAATTTCTCAATGAAAGATAATGGATTTTTTCTTATCAATCCTCAATAGCATACTAATGGTTTCCTAAATAATATTTAATAAGAACAAATATCATTCTTATATGACAAGTTATTTCAACCTTTTGTAAAGGTTAAAATTTTCTAAAGAACTGGCATGTCACAAAAAATATGTCATGACCAATGAGGTGATTCAACTACATAATAGAAAGCTACAAAATGAACATTAGTTACACATTAGTGAATACAAAAACAAACACTGATGAAGAAATTCTAATCAAATAAGAAGAGATAGCTAGTAATGAAAATAATTTATACCTTTAAATGATCAACTTTAACTGTCAAAGGATCTTCATCAACCTGCATTGAAATCAAGCTGAGAACTCAAACATGACCAATTTTTTGTAAATATAACAATGTATATCTCACCATCTCTGTGATCCTCAGTCTTCTGTGACCTATAAGTACTACCTGATCGCCTTGAATGTTAGTTATCTGCACAAACATGTGCCATGCATTACGGTAATAGAAAATAAAATCAAAAACCTACAACAGTGTTTAGTTAAGTGTATTCCAAGAAGAACCTGCGCTAGCGTCCCAACTTCATGAAGGCGCTTGAACAATTCCTTTCCTTTGAGATCATAAACACTTTTGTCCGACTCAGAGCCAGATGATGAATCAATTTCTGGGTCCTCCTTAAGAAGAAAAGCACCAGCATAGGGGACTGACCTTTTAATATTTTCCTTTAAAGTAGTCAACAGTTTTGGATCCTGCAATGATATTTAGAATCAACAGATTATCTTTGTACTAAAAGCAGATAAAAGGAACCTAAAGGATTGCAAAAGAATGAAAAACTGAGTAATCAGAATGTAATTCCTTGTTCTTTTGTCAAATCTTCGGAACCAAAATACACCACAAATTCATAGGAGTGACTATCCTTTATATCAAAAAAGTCTCTACTGAAGGAATCAACTTGAGTTGTCATTAAGGCCCAATCCAACTTATAACCATGATCCCATATCATCCCAAGCCACAAACATTTGGAAAAAACTAATGGCAATTCCAGTCCTACTGAGACCATCATTGAACTAGTAAGCAGAAAGATCGTGAGATCCAAAATACTTGAGCATCATATAATATAATGGGATAGTTGACTAACAAACACAATTAGCCTCTCAATGGCGATGATAAAATTAATTAGGGTAACATTGCACAGGTAGAATTACAAAATGCACTACTTTAAAATACCAACTAATGATCATTAAGTAATTTTTGCATCATAACTATTCTTAGCACATATATCTAGGCATAAAGGAAGCATAAATAATGTTTCACGGAGATTAGAGTGACAATGATTATGCACCTTCACATATATTGGCATATAAAAACCAGGAAACAATGGCCTGTGTGGAAGTGGCAATGCTACAACCTGTTTCACATTATCACCATGAACAGAAGAAAAAAATTGTTAGCTATCATATAACACCAGAATAAATTAATAGCATGTTGTTCAGTTTGTAAGTAGTAATAATTAAGAAATGTTATCAAATGATAAGTAGTAGCAACTTGTTTCAGCGTAGTAGACCAAGAGGGCATAATAAACAAATGATTGCTAAAAGTATAGCCTGACAAAAAAAATCAAGTAGTGTTCCAAAATCATACGATAATTGTTAAGCTTTCAATTCCGTTCTGCACCTTCCTAACTATTTAAGTGTCATGAAATACCAACTAATTTACCCTTGAACAAATACAAACTTTTGCGGTCGAATACAGAATATTACTTTTTTGAACCAAAAATAAGTATGAAATTTGAATTGAAAATTCATGCTTTAAGCAAATGCCTTTGTTTGCAGGTAAGAAAGAAAGGAATTAAAATTTTGACACTTAGCGACTTTGTGGTTTCTAAATCTCACTAAATTCAGTTGTTGTGTTGCCTATATGATCAACTGAAATTAGTGTTTTACATTCCTAAGAGAATTATGGAAACATAATGTATTAAAGCAATTTAAGAAATCAGAATTTTATTGAATATATGGAAACGATGAAGGTAGGTTCCGTCCTCAAACATCTTCAAATGACTTTACCAAAAATCAAATTCTGTTTCCTACAGGCACAAGAATGGGCATTCAATATCTTGAGAAACCATTTCTTTCTGGAGAATTAGATTCCTTTACGAGTGAGAGTTTGCTCTAGAAATAAGGGGGGAAATCACGAAAAAAAAGCATTAGAGAAACCTGAGAGTTCAAGAAATTTCCAACCGAAAACTAAGCAACCCTAGGGCACAAGAAGTTATGCAAAAAGTAAACTATAATTGATGGACAGAATTTTCACTTACAGACATGTAATCTTCAGGCCGTGGATTCATGGAAACAATAGCCGACGATGCCTTGGACTCGGCCTCCTCAAAGGCACCACCTTCAGCGTCAATGGACGCAATGGCCTCAACTTCTTCGGCTGCCTTGGCGTCCGGGGGCGGCTCGGAACCATCGCCACTCTCCGAGCAAAAGAACGCCTTTCTCCAAAACACCGGACTTCTGCCCTGCTGGTTCGTCAAGGACCGCAGCAAGTGAGGCAGTGGAGACCTCCCTTCGCCTACATTGACGATACTCGCTGGGCGTTTCCCCGGGAGGGAGTGCAATCGGCCTCGGACGTGCAGAGAAGAGAGAACCTTCAGCATGATGGATACGCTGGAAGGGATCCAAAAAACGAAGCCTAGATCGCAACTTCCAACCCTTCGGGAGATGGATTACGAATTCTCACTTGGATTTAGCAAGGAACAAAGAGGCGGCACTCGCCCTTCTCGGCCCTCCTTAAACCCTTCGGGACTCAGACAGGCGGCGGCGTCTTGGGCCGCAAACCAGGGATGGAGGTGGAATAATCCCGTCGACTCGACCGAAATTACGAAACAGTTCGATTAGATTTGATTTGAGTCGGTGAATAATAAATATGTTCGTATCTTTTATTTATCGACTTCTAAACAGACCGGACCGGGCGTGATCTGATCTGATCCGGACTGAACCTGATTTGGCCTGATCTGACATGACTTGGGTTCCGCCCAGTAAGGCACGGTGATAGTTCGGACTGTGGGCCGAGCCAAGCAAAGCATGGCTCAGTCTTAGCTCGCCATGGACCCAGCCAAGCACAACGAGCGTGCTACCTCGGTCCGAATATTTAAAATTAAAAATAAAAATAGAGGAAAATTTTATATTTTAATAAAAAAATAACTAAAAATATATATAATATATTTTTTAAAAATTTACAAAATACTTCTTTTTTTTTGTTGGATGAAAATAACGCTAGTAAAAGTAAGATTTCAGCGTCGAATCATGATCAAATAAGATTTCAACGGCAAATCCAAACTGATAAATATAAGTAAAACTATGTTGATTATAATCATACGTGGAAAATTGGAACGCTCAGTTTAAACGAAAACAACAAATTTTGTTTTCGGATGAGACATAATATATATCATGATTTCCGTATCAAATTTTCACATATTATGATCTAAAATATAGTACATAGTCATCGGTACCACGAGATAAGACGCCTGATAGATACTCGCGAACATCATAATTCGATTTTGACATACACGTTTTGTATTTAGAGTAAAAATCATAAAAATAACATGAAGTACCGTTACTCGAGTGGGGTCGTCCGATAATCCGCACCTTATGAAGCTGTCATGTTTACCGCCTATCGTTCTAGTATCCGATGATCTATAACGATGAGTTAATTTTAGAGACCGATTGTTGATGGTCTTCAATGTGAATATTTTCATAGGATTGAACGGTCACTTTCACGAATTAATTGATTAAATATAATATATATATATATATATATATATATATGATATTTTACATATTTCTCTGTGCAACGTGACTGAGTGATTCGGATATTTCACAGTGACTATGTGCAGAATTTTTTTAATTTTTTGTTTATGTTTTTTTAACTCGATATTAAGTTGTTTATGATTTTATTTTAGTGTTTAGGAATTAAATTATAATATTTAAATTTAAAAAAATAAGTATTCACGGGATGTGTGATATTTGAGATATAATGTTTAGTTTAGGATTTAAAAAATTTATAATTAAAAAAATGGAGGGGTGATAGTATTCATTTTAAAACACTCCGATCACTTTCGCCCAAACTATTCAATCACGCACCATCGTGTGTGTGTGTATATATATATATATATATTATGATATATCTGCACATCCATTCCGTGAGCGACCCTCACAAATCCAAGTATCAGGATCAATTTTTTTTTTTTTAAATAACTGGTCGTGCCAATAAAATTTTGTCTTTAAAATTTAAAAGTTGGGTGCTATAGTATTAAACACAAAAAAAAATTCAAATAAAAAAAAAATTAAAATATTTTTTAAATATGCACGGGTATAGGATAAGATATATCGTATATCAAGACTATATATATATATCAATTTTAATTAAAATTGAAATTATTATAATACTATAGTTTTAATTAAAATTAAAATTATTATAATACTATAGTTTTAATTAAAATTATCAGAATATAAAAAATAGTTGATTAATTTTGATCAAAATTATTTTTAATTGAAATTGTTTTAAATTAAAATTATTTTAACTAAAATTAAATATAGTAATATTCGAATAAAAGAATTCTTCAACACATTTTAATATATTATTTTCGTTTTTTTACCAAATCACCTAAGTAAAATTTTGAAATTATCATATTTTCAAAATTATCAAATCACATATCTTATTTTTTTTTACTCTAGTTGAGGGAACAGACTGTAATTATAGTAATCTTTTTTTTTAAAAGAAAAATGGCTGTAGTATTTTTTTAAAAACTAATCGATTCTAGACAAATATATAGGATCTTATTTTATGCCATTCTGAACTTTTTAACTTCATTAGCCGATTTTAGCCAAAATTAACAAATGAGTTTAGAGAGTTCGGAATGACATGAAATCAAGTCATATGTATTCGTCTAATTTTTTCGATTATATGAATGTCCTCAAAAATTAATTTGACTCACTATATTTTGAGCAATAATTTTTTTAATATAAATATGTCCGAAAAATCTAATTCGTATTTAAAAAATCATTGTTCTCAATATATTAGATCAAATTGATGTTCGAGGACGTGAATATAATAAAAGGAATTAGACAAACTCATATGATCTAATTTCATATTATTCTAAACTCTCTATATTTATTAATCGATTTTGACCGAATGAACCTAAAGAGTTTCAACTAAAATTAATTGATGGACTTAAAGAGCTCATGACACAAAGTTTTATGAGTTTGTCTAGTTTTTCTGATTATATTTATGCTCTCAAACATTAATTTGACCAAATATATTGAGAGAGTGATTTTTTAAACATGAATTAAATTTTCGGACATATTTATATTCAAAAAATCACTATTCAAAATATAGCAGGTCAAATTGATGTTTGAGGATATTCATATAATTAAAAGAACTAAACGAACACATAAAATTTGGTTTCATATAATTCTGAGTTCTCTACGTCCATCAATCGATTTTAACCGAAATCGATTAATAAATCTAGAGAGTTCAAAATTATATGAAACTAGTTCCTATATATTCGTCTAGTTTTTTTAATTATACAAATACCCTCAAATATCAATTTGACCTATCATATGAAGAGCAGTGATTTTTTAAACATAAGTTATTTTTTTTTAAAAAAAGCAGTAGGAGTTATTTTTAAAAAAAATTAGTTTACAGTTATTGTTCTTACAAATAAAATTAAATATGTAATTTAATAATTTTAAAATTAATATATATG